>APFE031353982.1:23043-43250 GCA_000404065.3 Pinus taeda | reverse complement strand
CTACACTTACAAGATCGCTTAATGATGATAATACATGGATCATTGACAGTAAAGCATAAAGGTATATGATACAGGAAAGTAAACAACTGCAAACTCTACCAAAGGAACCATATTCCCATGTACTGGAATTGGGAGACAACAAAATCTATGTTGTTAGAGGGTTGGGATAAACATCTTTAAAGCTGGAGAATGGAGAAAAACTACATATCAACAATATACTATATGTTCCATGTTTGAAAACTAATTTTCATTCAATTTCTTTCTTATAAGATAAAGGGGATAGACTTTCTTTTGTTGGTCGAAAGGTCTTGGTTTTAGGAAAAGATTTATGTATCGATAAAGCTAGGTTTATTGGAGCTCGTGAAGGATATTTGTATGGATTCATTATGCCACCTCGTCAAGCCCTTGTTCATATGTAAATCTCTCCTATTGAGCTATGGCATAAAAGATATGGTCATCTTCACTAAAAAGTCATTCCCACTCTTAAACATCTAGTTCATGTCATCTCCGATATCAAAGAAGAACATGAAGGAGTTTTGAAGGGATGCTATTTCTAAAATCATACAAGAAAACCATTTTTAAAATAGTGAAACGATGTCTAAAGACACAAGATGAAGTATTTTAGAAATTCAAGGAGTTTATATGCAATGTGGAAACACTAACTGAGATAAAGATAAAAAAAAAATAGGTCTGACAATGGTGGGAAATACACTTCTAAAGAACTGATTTCATATTGTAAAGAAGAGGGAATTAATGCAGAGCATAATGTTACCTATTATCTCTAACAAAATGGAGTGGCCAAAAGAAAGAATAGTAAAATTGAAGAGCGTATACAAACAATGCTACTTGATCAAGTCATGGCAAAGTTTCTATGGGGAGAAGCAACAATGACAACTGTATATATTAAAAATAGAATTCCTCATATAATTCTCAATAATATGACACCCGAGGAAACATTCATAGGAATCGTCAAGCATTAAAGGGATCGTCATTGGCTACAATATCTCCTCAAAGCCATATAGAATATACATCAATGAAGGGAGACACATTAACGTAGGAAGGGATGTTATATTTGATGAAAATAAAGCCTAAAAAAGATCGAAGGATATTCATGTTGATTCGGATGTAGAAGATCTACCCTTATTGTGGGAAAAAGATGTACAACCCAGAGGAAGAAGAATCACCAAGTGAGCCTATTCAGCCTATGGTCATACCAAGCATAAGGAAAATACCAAATTGGTTAAAAGCCACTCTTCAAGATGTTGAAGGTCATGGAGCTATGAAATGAATCTTTATGGTAAGAAAAAAGATAAAGAGATATTCTAGATATGTTGCATATATGACAACACTAATTGAAGTGAAACCATCTACATTTAAAGAATATGCACATCAATAAGTATGGAAGAAAGATATGCATGGATAATATTAATCCATCATGAAGAATGGGGATTGGGAAATTATTCCTAGACCTAGTGACAAATCATTTGTCACCATAAAATGGATCTACGAAGATCAAACACATAGTTCATGGAAGCATAGATAAATACAAGGGTAGATTTGTTGCAAGGGGTTTCTCTCAAAAGGAAGGCATAGATTATGAAGAAACATTTTCACCCACTGCATGGTATACTACCATTAGATCTTTTGTTTCATTGGTTGCTACAATGGGATGGAACATCCATGGAATGAATGTGAAGACACCATTTCTAAATGGGGCCATCAATGAGGAAGTATACATTGAGAAACATGAAGGCTTTGAGGTAAATTGTAGGGATACCCATCTTTGTAGACTCAAGAAGGCCCTGTATGGTTTGAAGCAAGCTCATAGTGCATGGTATGCAAGAATGCATGGAAACCTTCAAAGAATTGGGTTTGTGAAGATTTTTGTTGATCCTATTCTCTACATCAAGGTTTTTAATAATGAGCCAGTCATTATTCTATTATATGTGGATGATGTATTCATCACATGTGTGTTCACAGGAATACAAGAATGTAAGAAAATGCTAGAATTTGAATTTTAGATGAAGGATATAGGACTGATGCACTATTACTTATTTCTAGAAGTATGGAAAAATCCTTGGGAGATTTATTTGGGGCAAGGAAATTACATCATCAAGTTGTTTAAGAAATTTGGGATGATCTATTCCGAGCCCATGATTACTCCTATGATCACCAATCTCAAGAAGCCGAGGATCTCTGACTCAAGTATCATGGATCCTACCTCATATTGTTAGTTGGTAAGTTCTCTAATGTATTTGGTAAATACTAGGTCGGATATATGACGTTGTGAACATCCTTAGTCAATTTCAGTTAAAGCATTCTCTTGGTCACTGGATAACTGCCAAGCATATATTGAGATATATTTTTTGTATGATACATCACTACCTAAAGTACAATAGAAAGGAATTCAAGTTGATTGGCTTCATTTATTGCGATTGGGGTGGCAGTGAGACCGACTGAAGAAGAAATAGTAGAGGATTCTTTAGTTAGGGATCTGCCATGATCTCATAGACGAGTAGAAAGAAAGATCATGTTTCTTTGAGTAGTGTGGAAGCAGAGTAAGCACCTTCATGTGAAGTAGGAAGGTAGGTTTTACGATTGAGGAAGATTTTGAAATATTTTTTTGGGAAGTCTCTAGATCCTACAGTGACTAATTGTGATAATCAAAGTTATATCATAATTCGTAGAGATCTTATGTGTCATTCTACGACGAATCATATCAATAATAAGTTCCACTATATTAGGAACTTGGTGTAGGATGGGATAATGAAGCTATAGTATGTCACAAAAGATGGTGAGGTAGCTAATATACTAATAAAGTCTCTTCCTAATAATAAATTTTAATATCTTAGAGGCACGCTTGGTTTATTTGAGATTATTGATTCTTTTGACAATGATAAAAGTTAGGAAGAAATTTGTTGAGGCCTTGTCTATCAGACACATTGCTTGGGAGGACATCTAGCTAACATTATGTGATCATATCTAGTTCTCAAAGTAGGGAGGGTGGCATTGATCATGTAGCATTGACCTTAGACATGCACCTACATCCCTATGTTAATGGTTAGAAAATTAGCTTGATGGTACCTAGAGAGGTTGAAAGATTTAGTCCATTCTATTCCCACTTGGATAGCTTTCCCTAGTTGGGAATCTAGTATGTGGCATTGCATTGCCTAAACTGTTGAGAGACATTGGATAGATTGCCCTATTTAGGAATCTAGTTCATGGCATTGTGACTCCTAAAATATTCATAGTTCATATATATTGAGATATTTTGTATGATATATTTTGATCATATTAATTATCATTATCACACCCCCTACCTGCCCAATCAAATGTCCTTAACCAAACTTGAGTAAGTAAGAGGGTATGAATAATAAATAAAATATTAGCTCACATGAAAGTATATAAAATAAGGAAATACGAGATAATTTTCACACTTGATACTTAGTTAAGTTTGTTGGCCCAACCTAACTCTTAGTTAAGGTTTTTGGCCCAACTTAACTTTTAGTTAAGTTTGTTGGCCGAAATTAACTCTTAAAATGACCATAAATTCCATGGGCTGAGATATGCATTAAAAACAATGGTTATTCCTTATTCTTACTACCATACGACAAAAGAATGTGGGCACGATGAATGATTGTTCGAGGACTAGCAGATATTTTAGAAGTGAATCACACATGGTCAGTGGCAGAGAAAAGAAAGAAACAAAGAAAATTATTTTAACTTCCACGAAGATAAAGATAGCATATGGGATAAATTTATTCTTCATCTCGTTGAAGTATTCGACCCTTTTCTATGAAGCCTCATAATAAATTCTCCCATCGTCTCAACCAAAACATCACTAAATAGATTATCCCAGGAGCTAGATCCCATAATATATGCATAACTTTCCCTATTGTCTTTTAAGGCCTCGCATTCGAAAATGAAATCCTTTACCACTTCCACTTTTCCAGAAGAACAAAAAATACATACTCTTTCCTTCCACACTTCTTTTGGCCTTTATCAAGGCCCTGTTTAATAACATAGTTGATGAGAATTAGTCTTTATCAAGGCCCTCCATGTAGAACTTTTGTTGATGATTATGAGTGGGGGTTGAACACTTCAATATATTAAGGTTTTCTTTCTCCCTAGCTCCTTCTCCTAGATGTGCTTGTGGAATTTATCCATAACAAAAAAAATATCTCTTTACTATTTATGGAACATGTTTTCAAGCAAATACGCCATTTACTAAACCATTTGCTATTTTGTTGCATCCATGTCTTTTTTTCTTTTGCACAATATGTCATTAAAGACAACCTAGTGACATTTCATCTTCCTTTGGCTCAATATTTTTTAAATACCTTATGAATCACACCAAAGGAATGTCTTCAATAGGAAAACAGGTGTTGAGTTAACGTAACCAAAAATCTGCCTTTGCAAATGTTAATACAATGTATGAGATTCACATATTTGTGGGCCTTCAGACTCTAAAGTATTTCATATTCCAGGTTTATTTATGATTATGTTCCATAAACACTATATACATAGATATTATAAGATTAGAGAAATATTTTCTTAATAATTGCAAATTATACAGGTGTAATTTAGTACTAAAGGGTTTTGTTAGTAATTTTAAGTGAAATTAATGAAAAAATCCAAAGGTCTCAGCATAGGGGTAAAAATATGTACTTATTGTGTGCTCCAGATGAATTTTCGTGTGATTATGTTGTCTGTGTAACTCAATAAGGATGTTTCAATGTAGAGGTGAGTTTTGAGCTTGATTATTGGCAAAAAAGAGACATGGATTTGAAAAATAACTTCCAAACATTTAATAATAGCTCCTATGTTCCCATTCTCCTACTCTTTCTCTGCCAAATCCCATAAACCTTTAGCTACTACCTCCATGACTCATATGAGCCTTGTTTTCACTCTGTTTTAGCTAGTTCCAACTGAAATTTTTCCTACAACGTGATAATTGGAGAAGATATTTTTATGTCTCATTGCATTTAAGCATTGATCTTAAATCCCAGCAAAAATACAAAAAGGAATGAAACATGTACAGTGTGCAGGGTTAGGAGTGTGAAAAAACATGTTGTGACTCAGTGGGAGTGGGACTTATAGCTAAATGAATTGCTCAAGGTTTTATTTCAAATGGGATTTTTAAAACCCATATAAATGTAGTTAACAACTTGAAACTTGAACCTACGAACAAATTCTTTTTGCAGTTTTCTTTGACCTTAGATGGAGAAAAATTGAAGAGATACTTCACGAGAGGAGGAATGGAGATCCAAAAATAGTTTTGGAACATTTTAGAGCACATGGATATGTGGAGAAGAGGCATGCTAGAAGATTGTAGAAGGAGGTATGTGAAGGTGACAAATAGTAGGAAGACTAAGGGTGAAAAATGGCAGAAAAGCTCAAGGGGACAGGGTATCGGCCTAAGTAACTGGAGGTGTAGGGAAATAGTAGAAATGGAAGGAGGTGATGACAAGAAGCAGGCAGTGGGAAAGAAGGGATAAATAGGGAGAGCACGAGAAAATAATACAAATGATAGTCTGGGTAATGCATCAAGATAAAAAGGGAAGCATTCTAGAAGCTGACGGTGAGATTAAAACATTGGCAAGACAATAATGGAAGCCTAGACTTACTAAGACAATGGAAGAAGGGAGCCTTCAATGTGATAGGTTGGTATCAAAAGCCTTAGGAAATCTTATGATCGTATACTGTTACTATCATTTTATTTGCAAATACATTGACAATATTATCGAGTTTTTCATTTATCAATAGCTCACTAGCTATAACCCATTGTTTAGGGTCTGATGTGCCTACAAATCATAATCCCTCTAAATTATGACTTGATATCCATAACCCTTATGCTTTTGAGTGTCGAATGAAAACTATTTGACAAATTTCCTAAAATAAATGACTTGCATTTGCATAACAATATTCATGTTGCTAAAAGACATTTTCCCTTCGACCATCACTCTCACAATTTTTAGAAAGGTCCCCACTCAACGAGACACATGTTAATTTTTCCATATTAGGTAGTTCTATTATGTTTTGTCATATTCTTTGGTTACACTAACATATTCAAATTTGGATTCAATTTAAAAAAATGTACGCCGAAAACTCCCATGGATAGCAACAGTTTGTATCCCCGTGTAAAGATCCTCTCAATATCCGTAGAAAAATTATATACATTGTTCATGAACACGAACCCTAATTTGTATTGCTTGATTTACACACTTAGGGCAAGAGGAAATTCTATGTTAGTTTGAGACAATTAGATATAGTTTCAGTTCAACAATATCCACAAAGTAAAGGGCATACATTGGCTCGAAGCTTAGGATTTTGAATTGGTGTTTCTGTGTGTAATGATTTTGAGGAAACGTTGTGTTGCAAAGAGGTTTCTCTTAGTTAATTGTCTTAAATAGTGAGACATTTTATTTTTATATTGATTTTAATATAATTATATTTGATCAACTCCTTGATTTTGTGGTAGTTGAACATTGTTTTCAGCACCAAGCTTGTGACTAGATTTAGGGAATGGGAAGTATTGTCCTCTCGCAACCTTCCTGAATAAACCATGTAGGTTATATGGTTTAAATTAATTGTAGTGGTCACATTAGTTGGAAGAGGTTTTTTATAAGAGGTTGGCTAACCCCATATCTTTCCAACTTGGTACATAGCATGGTGATGTGTCTCTGGAAACCTTGGGCATAGTTATCATGGATAAAACACCTATGGAATGCCTTTTGTCTAAAGGGTGTATATTTTGATATTTGGAGTCCCATTTCATGAAAGGGTGGATAAATTTCTCCCTGGAATCTCTTACTCTGGAGATACATATCTCTAGAGTAACACATGGGTTGTAGGGTGGAGGAATATTGCCTTGGAACCCCTAAAACAACCTCTTACTAAATACCTTACGCCATGAGGATGGATGTCAGATTAGACCTCTGGAATCCCTAGAGGTCTAGGAAATGGAACAAATTACACAAACTAGGGGGTGACAATTACACAATTTCCAGCATGTCAATGGTTGGGAGAATAATTGTTCATTTTTTCCCAATACCCATCAATGAGTTACATAGTGCTTAGTGCCTTATTAATTGTGATGCCCAAACTATTCTTGGATTGATCACAACATACCTATCTATTTGTGATTCTAATATTGCTATGTTGAATGTGGAACTTCTATTGGTCCTATTTTTTTGAAGTAGCTTTCTTGTACCGAGTGTCTTCCTAACCAACATGATGAAAGATACTATGAATATAAATAAATCTTTCTATATAGCCAAATCAATCTTGTTCATTGAATGGTAATTACTCCAAATCCTTTCTTAGGGGATGGGAACTAGCTAATTATGTGAGAAATTGTATAGAAAATCATTTTAGGACCTGGCAAAGTACACGATAAATTTGCTACCAGCCTATTTCATCTTTGCAGCAATTCCCATCGTGCGAAGCCTCAATTATGTCGAATTCACATTATCCATGTGAAAGGAAAAGAAGGGAAAAATGAGTTCATAAAATGGGTGCTTCTTATTAATCTAAACCATACATCTTATCATTTTTTCCATGAAAATTTTCATGGCCTCTTTTTCACTTCAAGGACTTTTTATTGTTTTCTCAATATTGTACCATTTTGGATCGAGGGGTCATAATACTAGTTACATGCATCTATCTTTGTAACCACATGGAATATTCTTTTAAAGTATTCTTATGTGTTTCTTTTAGAGGTTACAATATACATGCAAGTATGCATGTTACTTCAAGGCTTGATCCTTCTAACACCCATTAGTGATTCACAACTTATAACCATATCTACCTAAAATTACATGTTCAAAAACCTGCTAGAGTTTGTGCCTATGATAATATTCAATGTTTTCGAGTACGTACAATACATTTGTTGCTTTATTCTACATTAACATCATATCTAATGTGTAGGTGATGGTAGCCATGACTAAACAATGAGAGGAAACAACTTTAAATTTTCATTCTATTAGTTAGTGTGCATGTGTGCATGAGCTTTAGGTAGGGTAAGGATAGGATAAGGTTATCTATGTCCTTAATCTCCATTAAAAGTAAATAGTAGATTGAAGGTAGTACAATTTTATTTTTAGAATCTTTTATGTCTTGGAGTTTGACCTTTATTTATGGTGTAGATCCCAAGGTAATATGAACTCTTGGCTTGGAGTTCACCACATCATCATCTTGCAAATCCATATATCTATGATTTAGATCTAATTTTGAATACCCTAAGCTCACCCTTTTATTTCTATAAAAGAAATGTGAGGGTATGGATTAATAACAAAGACTTAAAACTCCACAATTTAGTGGTTCTTCTGTAGCAAACTTTTATGTGGAGAACTAATGATCATTAGTGATAGGTTTTGATAAGAAGTTGGTGATTTATGTTATTATTTTCTACAATATGTGTTTATAAATTTATTACATATATTTTTTATGAGAGGTTGTTTAGTTTAGGTTGTTTTGGTTTTCTGTAGTAATTAATTTCCAGTGTTGAATCTACTTTCCATGTTTAAATAATTTTTCACTAGGGATATTCTATCATATAGTACACACTCCAAATTCAATAAGGTGAAGTTGTGGTGATAAGATGATATTTTCTAGGTCCAATTTTTTACCATAAAGTAGGTAAATGGGATAGCTGAGTACAATAGTGTTGATACAACATCGGAAGATGAAGTGGCTCATGCTCAAAGATAGGACACTGAAACTAGACCCATATTTTCAATAAACACTAGAACCCTATAACATGGAAGTATGTGCTCTGTAACAAAGACCTATTGTTCTGTGTTCACCATCATTGTGTCACACAAATTCCCAAGCTAATATTTCTCACAGAGGGCTCACACTCAGTTTTTCCAGCAAACCTGTGGTTACAAAACTCACATTAACCATAATTATGATTTATAGTCCAACCATGAGCAACTCGAGGGTATGCTTTTTCTCAAAAGTATCTACATCCCATTCTATAATTGAAATGCCCTACAAGCTTAGGTAGAGTAACCTTGTCAATTTTGAGTAGTACCCTAACTATATTCCCAATAGCTTTTAAGATATTTAGCTTCACATCTAATGGCATACCCAACAAGGAAATACTAAGGGATACTACAATGAATGCCAACTTTATCTTTGGTTCTTTTACATGCAAAAGAAATAAGCCCCTTTTAGTTTTTTTTTTGCATCCTATAATTTCCCTCAATCAAGAATTGGAGTCTATTTTCATCGGAATTTCTAAATTATAAATGTAGGACCCTTCTTTGTAGAGGATAATTCTTCCAAATTTCATTTGCATGTTTTTCCATACAAATTCATGTCCAAATGTGTTCAACTCCTTGGATCCAATGCCACCAAATCTTAGCTCCGAAAAATGCAACTAAACTTGAAGCATGTCTTAGTTTTAGTCTTATTATTTGATCTTTCAACTCCTTTGGAATCAAGCTATGGATGTTGGAATACAAATAAAGGAGAAAACCAGTTGTTAAAATCCAAGGGAAGATGTTGAAAAATACCAAAAAATCTAATTAGGACTTAGAGAGGTTACCCATAAATTCTATTAGACTACTAAAATTAGATCATATCTAGGAGAATCATTTTTGTTATGATCCCATCAATTTAAAATTGTATTCTTTGAATATCTTTTGTGATACAGTTAACCTAGAAAGTATCAATGCGATTTTTCACAAAGTCTCCAGTTTTGCAAGACCATGACTCAAGTTATTTCAAATAGTGTGCTCATATTTGGTTAAACACACTATTTTTATATTTTGGAACTCATTTATAACACTTAGTTTAGCTTTTCCACCCATGGATCAAATTCACAATGTGTTTTCGAATGAATTGATTTGCAACTTTACATAATAATATGCCTAGGGAGTTAGATGGATAAACCCATTATTTTGTCAGACTCGTGAGATTAGCATATATTTGTAAGCATCTTAATTAATAAATTTACTATGATTCCATTATTAATAAATTTATTTATTTGAGGATCTCTAGAGCTATATTCTTTCTTGGTAAGGATCAATGTAGCTTTTGTTGAAAGGGTTGATTTTGGAAAAATTTGGCTTGAATAATTGTGGTTTGAACATGCTAACATTGGCATTTACCAAAAAAACTTAGAAAATATTATAGAAATTGTTTATTCTATTGATTTTTGTTTTCATATCCCTAACTAAATTCATAATGCATCTATGCATGAATCTAGGATGGTAATTACAACTTTTCATAAAAACATAACCTAAACAAAGATTGTAAAACCATTAATTGTCTTACTTTAGTAATAGGACATAGTTATGGGCACTCCTATCCCATGATTCTATTATCTATACATTACTTTATTCTAGGATGTGGGGAGATATTATTTTTTTAAAGGCCAATGATGTTTTTGAGTAAAGTTGTATAATTTGTAAAAGTATAACTTGAGTAATTATGGGTGGTATGTCAATATAGGGCTTGGATAAATGAAATTTCAATTATTTTTTTAAATTTATTTATCCTAGTCATTTTGATTTTATGAACTTCATAAGAAAATTACAGTGTGCCATTGAAGTTTTGATAAATCTCTAACTTTGACTAGAATTGCAGAAAAAATAACTATTTTGGACTCTTGATATGTAGTTACCCAATTTGATATGTAGTGGTATACATGGAAGACACTCAGCGACTGACACAACTATTATCCAAGACAAAGGGTTTTCTCATGGAGTACAATACCTATCCCATTCCTCTGGTAGCTAGATCAACCATAAGGAATTCATAGCCGATATCTATCAGTTGACCACTCATCCAGAGAATTAGCCACTTGTTCATTTACTGTCCAATAATGGAGCGAACTAGCTATCTAACAATTGTTTTATGGACGACAAGACGCAAGAGCGTGCTGAATATTCATAATGTCTATATATTCAGGTTTCTAGTAATTGATAATTTTCCTATTAGGGCTTATACTCTCATGGGTTTGATAAGAGGAACCGAGACATGGGAAACATTTGAGGTAGCATCAAGGCACACAACAAAGGCACATGAAGCATTTGAGCTACTACAAAGGTACACATCAAAGGTTTTAATTCCTCTTCATTGTATTTCTCATGCTTCGACCCAACCTGTTTTAAGTTTTCCAGTTTCAGAATTTATTTTCATTTATAATTTCAAGTAGATGATATTGATCAATGTCCAAATGTACAATTTGTTACCTCTTATCATCAATGAATTAGAGTATGTTGGTCACATTTGGGGTGACCTTGTAGGAATTCTCATATTTTTAGAATATTTGGAAGATAGGGTGTTACACAAAAATATTGTTACCTTGATTATTTGCAGTCGGTATGGGTCTATCACCACCTATCCCAGCCTCCTAAGCAAGTCTCAAACCTCAGCTCTTCAAAACAAGCTTTGGAAATTAGACAAAGACATCAAAAAAGCAATGTAACTATGGTTCCGCACTTTCTCTAACTTTTGCCTACGGGCCCACACCTTTTGTTCAGGATATCTGTGTACTTATACGCTCTGTATGTTAAGGAGACGGTGCGTACCCCTGTGAAAGTCAAAAGGCGCAATTTTTATCTTAAAAAACTCACTTTGGGTTAATTCTAGAGTTTTCTAGAAGGAATTTTGACGTGGATTTTTCGCTCCAAAGTGGTTCATGCATCCCATAAGAGGAGGATCTAATCCCTTGTTAGGAGGAGCTATCCCTTTGAAGGAGGATTCTATCCCTTTGAAGGAGGACCTAGTAACTGATCTCCATTGCAATATAAATTGAGGCATTGGGTTAGTGGCTGGGGAGGTTAGAAGCTAAAATTTTGAGGGTAAATGCTAGTGAAATCAAGACTTCCTATTTGAGCTTAAGAGGAGAGATCACATACCTTTTTGGCTTCAATTGGGAGTGAGTGAAGCTTGTCAAAGTAGAGGAGACTTCTTGTTGGACCGTGGGAGGAGCTTGTACAGCGTCAAGGCAAAGGTTGTAAAGTTCTTCTCCTTTTGAATTAATACAATCAAGCTCATTTTTATCAACAAGTATCTCATGTTATTTGTTCCATGGACTCCTTGACTTTCATGTTAAATATGTTTTATAATACTGGTTATTCAGGTGCTATTTAATCGTTTGCCTTGTTTTTGTTTGCAGGTTTGTGACAAAGGAACTTACTTGGATCAAAGAAGTGAAGGCATCTCCAAACTTGCGTTGGACATGAGGTAGGCCTTAAACAAATTTGTTTGCCATTATTTATAAAGCACATTTAGAGAAAGATAGTGTCTCATTGGTTTTCTTGTCATTAGCTCTTCATTATATTCTAGGAAGGTCTATCTTGTCCGCAATATCGACTCATTCCGCGTGACAAAATGGCGACTCCGCTGGGGACTTGATTGTTTTCCTCGTTTTTCTTTGACTTGAGAAACTTGCCTTTTTGTTTTTGTTTTTGGCTTGCTGTGTGTGGACTTGGGTATACTTAGTGGATTTAGGTTTGTTTTTTATTTTTCATTACTTTAGTCGAAGTCCGCAGTCTGCACGTGTATCACAGTGCGTACCTGTACGCACTTTCACTTTGTGCACAGAGCGTACCTGCACCTGTGTAAACTCTGAACCTGCGTACCCTGCTAAAATTTTGAATTTTTTAGTTTTACTCTTTAAATTAGTTTTTATCTTGTTTTTGTAGTGGTTATCCTCTGCCCATACTTGCATGTGACTGGTTGAAATCTTTCTTCGGTTTAATTTCATTAGCATTAGGGTTTTAGGTGAAATTCCAAGGAGTTTTGCTTGTTGGGTTTTTTTCAATTTGGTTTTGTAGTGGCTCTAAGCTTAGAAGCTGTAGGTACTTCAGATCACCTTAGTGTCTACCAGCCTTCTTACGAGTTTGACCATTTATGAAATCTCCCCTTGTTGAGGAATCCGCTTCGAGTTTTCTCTTTACAAAACTTTGAAAAGCTTGTGATTGAAAGTTTGGATTTTCATTTTTCAAAAGGAAAACAAAAATGGTTGTTCTTGACTTATTTGTGATTCTAGACAAATTGGTCCTTGGTTTGCTTATAGCCAAGTAAAACATCCTCAAAAAGACTTTTTGTGAGCTTTTACTTCAAACAGGTTTTCATAGTTTGTAGATCTTAACTTTGCTTTATTCATAGTTTTCTCCAAGATTTTCTTTAGTTATAATTTTGAATGTTTTTCAAAATATCAAAACCTCTTTTGGAAAAGTTTGTCTTGGGAGCATAAGAGTGTTCGAATGAAAAAAGGAATTCTTGTGAAAATAACTAGTTGTCTCATTTTGAGTGCATTGGAACGAATACTCTTCTTTTGATTTGATTGTTAAGAAAGATTTGTGTTTTCAAGTATTTCATTTTCCAACTCTTTCCTAGCTAGAACTTCATTGAAGAGAAAAGATCGTTTAATCATCTTAAGTGCATTTTGTAGTGATTTTGAGTCGAGTCTTTACACCACGAGTTTCATCTCCATCACCTCTTGACTTAATCAAAAACCACTAAAAATCACGCTTAAAATTAAATCAATCTTGCAAATTTTTTGTTTCTAGGGCTCGAATACACCAACATAGCTTAGGCTAGTATCTTGGAGTAGGGAGTAATTAGCTCTTCAAGATAGTAAAACAAACAAGTAGCATTATCTTGTGGTAGGAGAAATCCAATTGTTGCATCTATGCTATGGGAAAGCTCCTCTTAAAGGAGAAGCACGAGATCGTGTCCGAACCAGTGTGGGAATCAATCCTTCCTCATTGCGAACAACGCCAGATATTCACGTATTACAAACGGTAAACCTCGGATTAACCATTGTCGAGGAGCCTGGGGTAGCTTGTTGGTAAACCTCGGATCATTATCGAGGAGCCTTCAAGGGGATTGAGCTTGCTACTCTGCCCTTGCATGCATATCAGATCGTAGACTATTCCCCCAGGTATATTTTTTTCTATTGGTAACCTTAGTGACCATATTCTCTAGGATTCTTCCTAAGGTGACAGTGGCGGGAAGATCCCACTGTACCTGGAGCAGACGTCGGCTAGACTCACTTGGATTTTCTGGGGGTTCTCTTCACTCGAGACGGTTAAGTGGAGAAAATTGTGCCAGTCTATTCATTAACAGGTTGTCGGGGTAACTGTTCCAACCGCTATTTCTGTATCGAAACCTGCGACGTGGATTTCATCACCAACTACTGTTTCGGTCCGGGAAAGTTACTGTTTGTGTGTGTTTGATCTCTTAGATTCTTTAGGCATGTGATTCAATTTGTTTGGTTCTTTAGAGACTTTAGGTGGTTTTCATTGAGATTTTACTTTGTTTTCGTGTGAAGTAGTTAAAAGTCTTTAACTGTGGGTGAATTACCGAGGCATTCCCGTAGACTTCGCGGCCAATCCCCTGAGTTTGTTAACGTGGCTGAGTTACTGAGGACATCCCGTAGACTTCGGGGTAAACCTCCTGAAGACATACCGAGCCAGCTTGAAGGCTTGAAAGTCCTCATATCTCCAAGTAGCAGTAGAAGTGGGTCACCTGAAGAAGGAGAACCTTCTTTGATAGAATATTTTGATTCTCAACCGTTAGTAATTTCAGAAGTTACTAGTAGTATTGCATCTACTAGTGATATAGGTAAAGAATCTGAAGTCTCTGAACCCGAATCTGAAGTTGCTGCTACTCCCGTATCAGAGTTTGTTTCTCCGACTCCTAGTGGTCCTAGTTCGCCTAGGGTAGAAACCGTAATTACCCAAGATATTCCTGCTGGACTCATAGCAATCGAAGATCTTGCTATTTCGGATATCGAAGAAAGCTTTCCTTTTCCAAACAATCGACCTATCTTAGAATTTAGGGAGCGTGAATTGATTTTTTATAGTCCGCCTAGGAGCATTGCTTGGTATCATTCACTAACCAATATTTTGGAAAATTCGGGACTTAGTTTTTCACCACCTCATATTTTTATCACCCTTCACCCAGAGATCATTATCCTGCATTGAATATGTCTAGTCCGTCATCCATGTATTCTCAATCTATGGAAACCTATTTGTACGGCGGTCCTCCTGTTCCCGCTGGGTATTAGTCCATCTCTGGTACTTTTTCGGAAGCATCTCCTCAACCTATCGAACATAAGTTGTTAACTGGAAGTAGTGGTACTAAACTGTTGAGTGCAGAAGAAATTCTAATGATGTCAGGTTATCAACCTCAAGGTGGCCAGTTACCGCCTAGGGGGCAACCTCAAGGTACTTAGTATGTGCCTGGGGGGCAACCTCAGGGTACCCAGTATATGCCTGGGGGGCAACCTCAAGGTACTCAGTTTGCACCCGGGGGACAACCTCAGGGATAGTACATACCTACGGGACAGTACGTTCCTCAAGGTCAACCCCAGACTCAATATGTACCCCATGGTCAACCTCAGTATCAGTATGTACCCCAAGGTCATCCTCAGTATCAATATGCACCCCAAAATCGACCTCAATATCAATATGTACCTCAAGTTCAACCCCACTATTAGTACGTGCCTCAGGGTTATCAACCCCAAGGTTAGTACCCATCTCAAGGTTACCAACCACCTTTTGGTCAATCATATTATCAACCCTACCCTCCACTCGGTTATGGTCCTTTATATCCTCAAGGTCCATACCCAAGAATGAATTTGGTGTGGGAACCATCTCAATCCCAACAGGTTTTGCAACCGAATGTGCAGCCGTCATCTCAACCTGGACAACCCTTGGTCACTGGTCCATCTCAGCAACCCATCCAGCCTATTGTTCAAACTTCTGCACCTTCTGTAGTTTCTGAGTCTGGACCTAGTACGCCTCGTACTCCGTCTCAAACGTCTGTTACAACTACTGCAAACTCTACTCCATCTACCCACCTTCTTCTGGAGTATCCGCAGCTCCGGTGTCTACTGTTCCTGTATCTACTCCTCAGACCTCTTTACCTCAGTCTAGATCTACGGTCCAGACTTCGGTCCAGATGCCTGTAGGAAGTACGGTTGTTACTTCTCAACCTCAATTTAATCAACCTTCGTACCAAGGACAGTATCCATACGGTCCTCCTGCGTAGCAACCAACCTATCAGTATCAACCGTACCCTGGGTATACATATCAACAACCTCAGCAACCCCAGTATGGTCCGGTTAATCCTGGTTTTCCAGGAGGTTAAAATATCTCGAATGCAATTCCCATTCCTAGTTATCCTGGATATCCTCCTCCTCGGGCCGGTTTGTAGACCCCAAGTTTCAGGGACCCTAATCGTCAGTTACCATTCATCGCAACTTTGGACTTGTCTGACTTGACATGCCTTACGAACGATCCAATCAACTATCTTCCGTATTGGCCGCCAATGCCGCATAAGTTTCCCAGTGATGTTCCTAAATTCGAAGGTAAACCAAGAGAGGACCCGTCGAACCATGTGATGACTTATCATCTCTGGTGTGCGTCCAACTCCATTTCAGATGATTCTATTCGTTTACGTCTTTTTCAACGCACTCTAATTGGTCTTAAGGCCAAATGGTATATCAAATTACCGCGAGCCACTTTTTATGATTTTAGTCAGTTAGCTACCTCGTTTTTAACTCATTTTCAGTTGCCAGTCAGATATGACAATGGCACGGAGCTATTAACTTCGTTAAAGCAGTTGACGTCCACTTACATCTCAGATCATATCCATGAATGGAGACATCGACGACGTTTAGTGAAGGTTTATATCCCGGATCAGATCTTAGCTGAGTGGTTTGTAAAATCCTTATTGCCAAAGATCACTGAAGATGTAGCTAAAGCCGGAGTAGTTACTGAAGAGCAAGTCATTGCTCAAGCATAGTACCTTGACTTAGTTTACACTCAGTCAGGTACGTTACACAAGAAAATCCCCAACCAACCTAATCAAAATCAAATCGCTGCTGCTCCTTCGGGGTCTCATGCCGCTGATGGTATGATTGGCACAATGAATACTAAAAGTAAGAAGAAGTCTTCTAAGGATTCTTCTCCTATAATAACCTTGCCAGATTCCTCGACAAGAGAGTCTTCTGTGGAACTTTCCGCCGATATTCATGTTGTAGAATCATCTACAGCTAAACCAAAAACCGGTGGTAAGAAGAAAGGGAAGAAGAAGAATAAAGAGAAAAATTCAAAAGAGAAACCCAAAAAAGCGAAACCCACTGATGAAAAATGAAAAACTTGTTATCTGTGTCTCATCTGTGATGAACACCATTATACAAGAGACTGCCCCCATCGGGCGGAAGTTGCAAAAATTGTCAAAGGTTCCCAAACTCCTGCTGTCTTGAAGGATCCTTTTCCAGCTCAAGATAGTAAGATGACAGGTTCATTCTCTAGTGCCAATGAAGAACCCATCTTGATGATGTCTCATGTAAGGATTGCGACTCGATCGCAAGATTATGGCAGTAAAAGTCCTGTTGATGGAAACGAAGCATAATCTTCTCATTCCAATCCATCAACCTCAGCTCCCGGTTCCGATCCACTACAGATCGAGAAACGTAACCCGGACATAGTAATCAAACCACCCACAAAAGGTGTACTTCGAAAGTCTGCTTTCAATCCACATGCGAGAGTGGCTCAGAATTACAACATTTTTGAGGACTTAGTTGTTTCACCCTCAGTAATGTCGGCTTTGGAAGTGCTGCAATCATGTCCAGCACAACGCAAATTACTTTTGTCGGCTATAGGAGTTGTTGACACTCAGGACCCGAACCTTATAATATTCGATCTAGAAAATAGCGCACGACGTCTACCTCATCAAATGGTTGTCCAAATTCTAGTGATAGTCAAAAACAGACTTGTTCATAGGACTGTGATTGATGAGGGAGCTTCCACGTGCATTATTTCGATACAGTGTTGGAGATCGCTTGGTTCTCCTTCACTAAATCAATCCCCGACAATTCTTAAGGCCTTTGATGATCATGGGTTTCATCCTTTCGGCATTTTACAGGATCTACCTATAGGGGTTGAAGGAAAAACCATTAATCTAGATGTGGAGGTTGTTGATGCCCCTCTAGATTACAACCTTCTCCTGGGTCGTAGTTGGTCTTACACTATGACAGTTGTTGTCTCATCGGTCTTTCAGCTTATAAAGTTCCCTCACAATGGAAATATCGTAACTGTAGACCAGTTGTCATACTTTTCATCCGACCTAGCCTCTGCTCAGAGCATTCTGCATCTTGGCAAAGCGACGATCCCTTATAAGGATGTTGGTGTAGGGTTAGTTAAAGATTCCGGTTTACTGGGCACTTTTCCTTTCCCTCTTATCAACGCATCATCTTCTATTACAACCATTCATATGATTTCATCAGGAACCATTGTTAATGATGATCCTTGGATCATACCTTCTGAGACTGAGATAGACTCACTTGGTACTCTTATGCCTTTGAGTCTGTATGAACTTGCATATCAGACCATGCAGTCGTTTTCCGACCTAATATCAACCCAAATCGACTTAATGAACGAAGTCCATGAAGAGTCATTTTCAACATCAAACTCAGAACTAAGAATGTTTTCCAAACTTGTTCAATCGAATGAGAAAATTCGCGAAATCATGTGTGTCGATGAGTTACCATGGGAAGATCTACATCACAGATCTTCGTTTTTACCGGAGAGCGATCGTTTTGAAAACGATTTTTCATCAATATTTACAACCGAATATGTTAAGGACACTCAAAATCCAATGAAACATCCTGATTCCGAGTTAAATTTGGGCAATATTTCTGAAACTATTCCCCTTGACATTTTGGTTAAGCCTGGAATTGTTGAAAACGTTCATATAGGTGCCTCTTGTACGGATGATGAAATTAAAACATACAAGGCCCTATTTCAAGAATTCTACGACGTGTTTGTCTGCTCCTATCAGGAAATGCCAGGAATTGACCCAGCAATCGTAGTTCATGAAATTAAAACCTACCCAGATGCTAAACCCGTTCGGCAACGTCTGCATCAGATTCACCCAAGAAAAGTTGCTGTAATTAAAGCAGAAGTTGAAAAACTGTTGAAAGCAAGTTTCATTTATCCAATCCCGTTAACGGATTGGGTATCGAATATTGTTCACGTGAATAAAAAGCAAAGGACAATAAGAATCTGTATCGACTATAGGGACATTAATCGAGCATGTCCAAAGGACAATTACCCTACACCCTATATCGATCAAGTTATTGATGATTGTGCCAGCAGTGAAATTTTCTCCTTTATGGATGGATTTTCCGGCTACAATCAAATCAATATTCTGCCTTCCGATCAACCAAAAACGACATTCATTTGTCCATGGGGCACATTTTCTTATTGCAAGTTACCTTTTGGCCTTAAGAACACCGACGTAACTTTTCAACGGGCTATGTCTTATGCTTTTCATGATATAAAACACATTGTGCAACCCTATCTCGATGACTTGCCTGCTCATTCCTTACATCTATCTGATCACCTCGTCCATTTACAAGCAATATTCATGAGGTGTAGGCATTATTGAATTCAGTTGAATCCCCAAAAGTGTGTATTTTTTATTGAAATGGCTCGATTACTGGGATTTGTAGTTTCGAAAGCCGGCATTCGCGTCGATCCTTCGAAGGTCGAAGCTATCATCAAATTGCCTCCTCCTTCGAGTCTTCGCCAACTCCAAAGTTTGCAAGGGAAAGCAAAATTTCTACGTCGATTTATCCCTAACTACGTCGAGATTACAAAGGGTTTTACACGGTTGTTGAAACAAAATACTTCATTCTTTTGGGATGAGATAGCTGAGAAATCTTTCGAAGCTTTAAAACATGTGTTGCCCCATGCATCGCTGTTACATCCTCCCAAGTACAACCAGGACTACTACTTGTGTTAGTTCAAGAAGATGAATTCAATACGGAACATGTGATATATTACCTTAGTCGCATGTTAAATCCAACTGAGCTAAAATACTCACATGTGGAGAAATTGGCATTGGCAGCTGTTCAAGCTGTCCAATGATTTCGTCATTACATTTTATTTCGCAAAACTACGGTCATTTATGATTGCAACCCTATGATCTATATTTTGACACTCAGGTAATCATTTTCAACACTTTCCTAATGTTTTTTTTTCTTTTTTTTTTTATATCGTCTCAAAACTAATAGTAATAATTTTAAAATGCAGATGTGGGCCCATAGTGACCAGCCGCTCTCCAGCCTTTCGAGAGAAAACAACCAGTTGCACCGGCTCCAGCCCCACAGGACGAATCAGCAGAGACCTTGGCCGAGTTGGAGAGTCACCTAGAGCGCCTGACAGGGG
>APFE031353982.1:1425-11778 GCA_000404065.3 Pinus taeda | reverse complement strand
AGATTAAAATACTTATAATTGAATATATAAACATCCAATAATAATAGGATCAAAATTATATAAATATCAATCGTTAAAGTATATTTAAAAAGTTAATCTAATATTAATTACCCTTATTGTCAATAATATCTATAAGAAAATAAAATAATGGTTAGTTACTTAATTACCTTATTTATTTAAATTATTCATATATTATGTAAAAATTATATATTTTTTTATAATAGTAGGTCTTTAAAATATTATTTGTTTAAAATATTTAACAATAGCTACCTATAAATATAATATAGTTAAGATTAAGTTAATCACATTGGTATATTATTTAATTAATTTCAATTCTAAAGGTTTAGTAGTAATTAAATATAAACATATATGAAAAATCGAAATCATGAAAACATAATTAATTTATTAAATTATAAAAAAAATTAGTTTAATTCTAAACTAATTATAACAGTACGAAATTAATTATTAATTATCTAATAAGTAACGAATAATAATCGGTAAATAAGATAATGGAAGGGATTAAATAATATTAATTCTAAATTACTCTTAGGATATTAAGATAAAGGATGAATAAACAAACCAGCTAAAAGGCTAAAATAAATTAAAGATTGTAATAACCAAGGGAAACAGGACCAACACAGAAAGCAACAACAAAGGAGAGGGAAAGAGAAACCCTAAGACCTAATAATTGAGGGACAGATGAGGCTAGGAAGACATGGCTGGGACCCAGCAACTGCTGATCTTCCAGCCATCATCCCTATTAAGATTATTCGGCCTTTTCTCAATCTCCAGGGCCTCTCTAAATTTTCGATGGTGAAATTGCGCAACTTTGGCAATGACCTGAGCCTCTTCAATACAGACATGATGCAAAGTCTTCTCGGCATGTTCAGCCAGGGCCGAGGACTTGGTTCTACCATGCCTTAAGTCAGCCGAATGCTCACTAATCTGTTGATTGATAGAGCGACCCGTCTCACCAATATATGGCGTCCCACAAGAACAAGGAATGACATAGACGCCCTTCATATCTTTAGGGTCAATAGGGTCTTTTACAGACCTGAGGGAGCCACGGATGGTATTGAGAGGTCTAAAAGTTGCGGGCACATCGTACTTTCTCAGAATCCTTGCAATTCTATCAGTGGTCCCTTGGATATAAGGAAGATTCACACCCATGACACGATCTTTGGGATCTGTTCGGATTGAAGGCTCCTTCTTGGCCTTGAGGAAGGCTTTTTGACTTAGGTGTCTACTATAACCATTCCTCACAAAGACATCCAAGAGATGAGCCTTCTCCATTTCCAAGCTCTCATCATCCGAAATCCTCACAGCACGGGTGGCAAGCGTGTTTAGAACCCCTAACTTCTGAGCGGGAAAATGATGGGAAGAAGCATGTAGGTATTGCTCAGTATGCGTCTTCTTTCTAAACACTTGATGAGAAAAGGAACCATCCACCTTCTTAGAGATGAGAACATCCAAGAACGGAAGGCAACCATTATCTTCTTTTTCCATCATGAATTTAATGGCGGCGGATTGGCTATTGAGATGAGTTAAGAAATGATCCAGCTCATCAGGACCATGGGACCAGACAACACCAGTGTCATCAACGAATCTTTTCCAAAGCTTCGGTAAGAGACGAGAGGAGGCCAAAGCCTTAGACTTAAAATCCTCCATGAAGAGATTAGTGACGACAGGGGACAGGGGGGATCCCATGGCAACCCCGCAAGTCTGCTCATAGAATTCCCCCTCGAAGCTGAAAAATGTGGAGGTAAGGCAAAGCTCAACCAATCTAGCTGTATCACGGTCGGTGAGCTTATTAATCACCTTCATGGCCTCATTGATGGGAATACAAGTATACAAAGAGACCACGTCGAAACTCACCAGAATATTATCAGGCTCGAGCTTAATTCTCTTAAGATCCTCAATAAAAGAAGCCGAGTCTTTGATGAAGGACTCAGTATGACCAACCAAGGGCCTCAACTTTACAGCGAGGAACTTGGCCAGGAGGTAAGTCGGACCACCAATGGTGTTGACAATGGGTCTCAGGGGGACCCCATCCTTATGGACCTTTGGAAGGCCATATATCCTAGGAGTGATGGGGTTTCCCTCAATAAGTTTCTGGGACAGAGGAATCGTGGAATTGCACGACTTGATCGCAAGAGCGACCGCTCTGGAAACCTTTTTGAGGGGATTTTTCGGAAGTTTCTTATAACTCCCGCTATTACAAAGATGATCAAGCATCTTATTCTTGTAATCACTCCTATCCAAGATGACGGCAGCCCCACCTTTATCAGCTTTCAAGACCACGACGTCACGATTACCGTTCAAGGTCTTCAGAGCCTCAAACTCAGCCTTGTTGATATTGCTACGGGGAGGCTTAGCCCTCCTCAGGGTCACGGCACAATCCTGTCTAATTGTGTCTTTAATCTTATCAGGAAGGTTCTTAATGCCATATTCAAGATCGCAAATGATGTCTTCAACCGGGATTTTTCTGGGCGCTAAGGCAAAATTAAGACCTTTTCCTAAGAGACTAAAAACAGCAGGCGGAAAAGAAAAGCTAGACAAATTTAACACCTTATTGCCCTGAGGACTCGAACTACTAATATTTTTAACTCTACAATTAAGACTTTTAATCCCATTCAGAACATCATTATCACTACCTTTTTATTATTACCAACATTATTAAAATTACGACCATTACTAGAAACCTTATCTATTTTACTTATATTATTGCCATTATACTTTACCACCTTACCATCATAATCAATTTTTATGACCTAAACTAATAATATCATTATGCTTAATATCCTTGACATCCAAATCAATTCCCAAGCCCTTATTATAAAAATCAATATCATAATTATTAAAATTACAATCATTAATAGAAACCTTATCTATTTTACTTATAATATTACCATTACATTTTACCTCCTTATCATCATAATCGTTATTAATATGATCCTTATTATTAAAATCAATATCATAATTATTAAAATTACAATCATTAATAGAAACCTTATCTATTTTACTTGTAATATTACCATTATATTTTACCTCCTTATTATCATAATCGTTATTAATATGATCCTTATGTTTAATATCTTTGACATCCACGTTAATACCAAAGCCCTTATTATTAAAATCAAAATCAGAATTACGGCCTGAATTGTTTTTAATGAAAGAACTCTCCATACTTACATCCTTATTACCTGAACGAACCCTTGAGCCGTTTTTATGGAGAGACATACCTCAATCCTCCGAATTCAGCACACATCGCACGCCAAGCAACATAGATCTGTCCAAACCTGGACTTGCGCGATCCGAAGCTCCCGAGACATCTTTAAACGGGCAAACATGATCACCAGAATCCACGATCTGTTCCTCAATCCTTGATGAGCCAACAGTCAACTCATTCGCTACAGACAGCTCTGAACCAAATGACAATCCCTCAACCGAAACCGTCGTTTGGCCGATCATAATTACCGGGCTGCGGACTCGATCACCGCTGCTTAATACCGGAAGCGACCCATCTGGATCCAATGAAAACGATTGGGCCTGTCCAGACAAGCCAGAACGCACCGCATCTGGCCCGCAACCAAACAAATCAACTGGAGACCGCATTCTAGCGCAGACCGATGAAGGAGCAGGATCAACGCATGGACTTACCACGGCACTGCTCCTACCTACGTTGTCCGTCAACAGATCCAAGCCTGAGGGTGGCGAATCAGGACAAACTGATGAGGGGCCCCTTAAGACCCAGGACCTCAGGGAGGAGACCTGGCTGAACGAGACCCGACTTTCTGAACCCCGACCAGAGAATCGACCAGAGTTCGGATTCGAGCAACCCGACAGTTTATTAAACTTAGCGGACTGCCTGATCTTAAGTAACTCTTCTAATCTCAGGGACTTCAATGCCGAACACGCATCAATCCTCGAAAATATTTGACAGCTCCAGATGCGCCGCCAGAAGAAGTTTGGATAGATGATCCAGAGTTTTCCTTATTCTGCTAATCTCAGATCTGACCAACCCTAGGCTAGCCTTCAGAAAAACGCCAAGATTTCTAGGAACATTAAGGTTATGCTTAATCCGAGCAAAGCTAGGAATGACCGAGGAATCTTTGCAACGTTTAAGAAACACCAGATCGGATTTCAACTTTGTGACCTGTATGCGTGACCGCTCGAAATGATCAACCTTCTTAGCAGCAGCTTCTCCGTGCCGGGAAATTATTAAGGAATTTAGACTTCTGTGATCCATAACATTGTTTAGAGAATTTTCGCCGAAATCACATGAATAATATTTTGTCAACGCGTTTCGAACCAACTAGTGTGGTTCATCGTTAGGACAAGTTGAAGAAACAGATCCGGTCGAGCAAGTTAAATAGTCTGAGCAGAGATTCCAACGGCTAACAAGAAAACGGCTAATTTTTGACTTGAGGCCCAGGTCAAATTTCTATAAATTAACTTAGTTAATATTATTATTACTTTTACCATTATTATTATTATTATTAATATTAGTTATTATATTTATAGAACTAAGATAAATTAGGTAATGGTTAGTTTCTATTATTTAAAAACTCATTTATTTATTATTTAATTAATTAATTTATATATATATATATTGTATATTATATATATAGTATATATATATATATATATATATATATATATATATATATTTATTATATAATAAGTAGAATTTTAAAATTATTAAACTTGTTTAATATAGTTAAAAAGCTAGTCAAATTATTTTATTTTATATTATTAATTACTATTATTGTTAATATATTTTCTATTCTAAATAAAAATGGTTAGTTTAATTATAAATAATTTAAACAATGAATGAAAATCTTTAAAATTATGTGTTTTTATAAAAAATAAATATTTAATGTATTTTTTACAACGACCAAGCCATTGAAATCGATTCAGCCGAGTCAATACCGAGTCGACGTCGGAGTCAGAGTCGGAATCAGAGTTTTAAAACATTGATTTTGGGTTGAGTAATTCTCCTTCTACTTTTCAAAGGTTTATGCACAATATTTTTCGACCCCATATTAGAAAATTTGTTTTCATTTTCTTTGATGATATTCTTATCTATAGGAAATCGTTGGAACACCACATTAAAAACATGGATAAAATTATACATATTCTTAGGAAAAATCAATTATGTGTCAACGGATCTAAATGTGATTTTGGGATGTTGGACACCTAATCCATACGATTTGGTGTGGAGGACTTCCAATAGCCATAAAAGTCTAAAGGACCTCTTAGAATATGAAACCAAGGGTTGGAAAAATGTATTTATATGTAAATATTATGAATAATATGCAATCACACAAGCTTATGATATATTCCCTGTCAATTTTGTGTGTGATTTTAACATAGTATAATAACATGCTTAAGTCATTGCCTCTCGGCCCATAGGAATAAAATCACTTCCCTTCTACAAATCATAACATGGTTTATTCATGGTGTGCAATATCTATGTAATGTCATCCAAAAACGTGAAAAGAAACAAATATGAATTAAAATTAGTCAAATGTAGAGAGAGAAGATCATTTTACATAAAAAGTAGTAGTATCCATAATAGATTCAATCGCTACTTTTAGTCTTATGGTGGGTCACAAAGTTAGATTGCAGTGTTAAACACACATTTAATATGCTCACATGTTTGTCCATGAAAAGCAGAGAAAGCAACAATGTATAACGATAAAATGAGATTCAAAGGGATGAAATAACGACCGAGTGAAGATTGTTTTGTGGCTAGTGCAGAAGGATAGGTCACTCTCAACCAAGAAGAAAAGTATTGCAATTATGCTCACGTGGCAATATTTCTCAGTGCTCGTGGACCTGATGGCAAAGTAACATCAACACTAACATTCACTCAGCCAATTCTGCATTTCCCTCTGCTAAATTTGTGTTAGCTTCTTTTCTCAAAACTCTCTTTGGATGTATGTTTGTTTGGATTTATTACTCATATAAACACCTAGCCTTGTTCCAGTGCTTGCCCACCCTATCAAACCTTGTTTTCATGTCTAGCAACCTCCACACAAACCATCACTCTACCTCTTGTCTGTTTTTTTAGTATGGTTCTCGATTAGAAGTTTTTTTACCATCCTAACTCATATATTTTCTATTCTCCACATTGAGTGCATAATTATGATTTTCCACGTTGAGTGTTTCCCTTAGGTCATTCTTGGAAAGTGTTTTGAGCCATGATAGAGTGTAAGGACATCTAAGGGTTGTCCATTGGATATTGCACCACAAAGATAATTATGATAACCCATGTGCGACTCATTATACCATGTCCACTACCAAACTAAATGTTATCTCCCAGGTACTAAATTGCACTAGAAACCTTCGTTGGAATTTTATTGTCTTTCCATAATCCAATTTTCTCCTCATTGGAAACACAATGGATGTGAAGGAAGCCTTAATATATATCATTCATAACCTACTTAAATGAGAAAGAAACCATCATTTAGAGTCAATATGGGAAGGTCGTGCTTTGCATGTGCACACTACTTTGGCTTGTTATTTTCAATCTAACATATTATGTAATTATTGACGCAACAAGCACAAGAACCAACACATATCATTCCAAGACAAATACATAATCGTTCCGTTCTTTCTATTTTAGGGAAATCATAAGTCATTTCAAGGTGTTGATTTGAACTCTACCAAATGAGGAAATGCAAGAAACCTATAAAAGAGAATCATTCTCATTCTCTAGTTCTCGGTAAAGGTTCTTTAGTTATTTTACTATCTCCTATAGTGGCAGTTATATGGGTCACAAGCTTGTATCCACCTAAATACACGTAAAGTGTTGGATTCTGAAAGAGTCGGAACCTCCTCGACTCATGGGAGGAGAAATCCTCAACTCATTCCATGGATTGAATCTACATACTCATAATAAAGTTGGTGGAATTAACCTTGGATAACACTTACAAATTGATTCTCACATGATAGAATAGAGTCTGTAAAGTTTTTTATAGGTAGAAGAAGACCACAATGGCAAGATTTCATTGGAATGTCTAGAAAACAAGAGAAAAATATTCGCATGATAGATGCACGGAGATGAAGAATTTTCAACTAGGAGATTTCAGTTTTCTCTATGCCAATAAATATTTAAAGCATCCAAGGAAATTTTAGATGCATTGGTTGGGTTTGTTTGCAATTAGATGTGCAATTGAGGTATGAGTTATCTAGCTAGAGAAGCTAAATGAGGATCTTGTAGAAGGATTCGTCAATAGAAGCCGGTCGGAACTCTACAAGAGCAGTCGACCCATAACGCAATGAGATCCATGCAAAGGAAAAAAATCACAACGTGGGAGTATTTTTACATATTATTTAGATAGATCATGCATAAGTATAGAGGAGGAAGCACATCATAAACATTTTCCAATATAATAGAAAGTTTCAAGCACTAATAAAATGGGAAGCAAAAAATAGAAGGAACATAAAAAACTATAACATTCAGCGATATTAGATAACCACCATGGTTGTAGAAAGAATGAAAATCCACTTAATTAATGATTGCACATGATTAAAATATAATGACAAGGATTGATTCAAAGAAGTGGATCTAATGGAACGAATGTGGATAGAATATCCAATGGCCCAAGTACACAAACTAAGACAATATACACTAAGAGAATTAAATGCAACAATATATGGAATCAAGTTTGAAAGATTTCAAATAATGATGTAGCATGGTAGCAACTTATAAATTTTAGAGAGGTAGTCTAGCATGTTCATTGTGTTGAAGATAGATGGAGAATAGAGAGTTATGTAAGAAAGTTATAATGATCGAGAATAAGAGTTTCAGAGTTAGAAATCATGGCAAAGTTCAAATGGTAGCTACCAAGAAAGAGGCATCAAAGAACAAGGCCAAAACTAAGACACTAGAAGAATTAGTATAACTTGCACAATTTGCGGAGAGCCCATTAAGATGCCAAGTATGAATAATGTAGCGCAAGAAAAATTTTCAAAAGTATATGTACCACTGAGTAAGTCAAACACAACAACAATTCTTAGAGTTCATGAGGGCATTCCACCTGACCACGAGAACAGTATCGTTACCAAAACATAGTGTGAAGATGGTTGAATTTGCACTTATTACAAAATTTAGAAGAATTTGATCCTTCACGCACTAAGAGGTGGAATGAAAATATTTGCGGAAAGGTTAGGCATAGTGTTTAGGGAGAAGAGGACAAGAACCTATACTTGCAACCTTGAGGAAGAGTACCAAAAGGAAGAAAATTGGAAGATGTTGGAGTAGGTGCACCAAATCTTAAGCCAATGCTGAGGTTGGGGGCATACCTATTGTGATGATGCAATTTGTAATAGAATAAGGACTAAGTGGATAAGGATGAAGCACAGGTGAGTGTTGGGGGCCTATTGGAGCAACATTTTGAGGAAGGATTTTGGAAACTGTGTAAAGGAGCACTATGGAGAAGGATATTGTGTACGAAAGTCACCTAAGGATAAACACACATAATGCAAAAATATGGATAGTTGTTATGCTTAGGTTATGGGGTTTTCCCCATGGTAATAGTCACCGCCCATAGTAAAATAGGGTTTGTTGTTGCCTTTTCACCCTAATGTAAATCTATAAATAGATAAATTTGTGATGTAATAGAGAGACATATGTAGAAGAATAGGCTAGTGCAGATGTTTAGACATAGATACATATGTTTTTTTATGATATTTTATAAGTATTTCATGGTGTAACAGTGGATCTATTAGGTTGGTGAGCCATGACAATTGGAATTTCATTGAGTCCTTTACAATATTAATAAAGATATATTTTGGGATAATTCATGTGTCATGCATAATCCGTTGAACTATTTTTGTATTTCTTTTATAGACCTATTGAACATAAAATGGATTTACTGTGTATAATAGGGGTATACTTAAATTTTTTTGTTCTAAATGACTAAGTGTTTGATAAGGACTAATGACAAGTGTAGAATCTACATCTCCTTCATAGCTACAAAATTGTCCAAGTTCCTACAAACCCTTATAGATTCCTCAGGTGACACATCACTTGCTCATGACTTATGTTGAAAGGATCAGAGTCTAACGGGTTTTTCTAGCTAATTCACTCCAAACTCAAGTCTACCCTTTGTGCGCCAACAATACATTTTGAAATATTCATATTCTCAAACACTTTAGATTTGTGTTTGACAAAATACACCCATGCGTATATCATGCAATCATCTATGAATGTAAGTACATATTTAGATTCTCCTATGGAACAATCTAGAAATGGTCGGATAATATCACTATAAACAAGCTCTAGGGAAGATGAGGACCTCCATGCATGCCCCTTCCAAAAATTTTCTTATGGATGCTTTCTACGAGCACATCCTTTACAAAATCCATCAGGAATTTATATGACAGACAAGCCTTTCACCATGCCCTATTTGCTAAGTTGTTGCATGTATCTGAAATTTAAGTGTCCCAACCTTTCATGCAAAATTCTACTTTTATTATTTTCATGTGTGGTTAGTAAAGTGGAATTTGAATGATGTAAAAATTTAGGCAATGTGCATAGAATAGCGATATACTTTTTTTATTTGTTCTAAATGACTAATTTTTGGATACACATTGATGAAAAATGTTGAATCTAAATCTCCTTCATCAATACAAAATTGTCCAAGTTCCTGCAGTCCCTTATAAGTGCCTTAGGTGACACATCACTCGCTCATGGGTGGTGTTGAAAGGGCGAGTGTTTGAGGGGCCTTGTTGGCTAATTCACTCGAAACATGGGGATTCCCTCTACGCTCTAACAATATGTTAGGGTCCCACCCTAACCCCCTTATCTATGTAATGGGACCACGTCATAGTCAAGAGTCAATAAAGCCCATATTAATAATTGTAAGTGGTTAATCCGCAATTAATAACGGAACCACAGTTAGTTGCAAATGGGTCGTAGTATTAGATAGATGGTATTAGTAATACCACGGTATTGGCCCGTGGTATTGCATATATGAGTCATATATAAAGGAATAGAAACTCCCTGCGAGGAGTATCGTGTCTTATTTTGTAATCGAGCTCTGCTCTATTGGAGGTTGCCCCCTCGAAGAGGTAAGTGAACATTACTCTCTGAATAATAAAATCATTGCTATTCTGTGTTCTGGGTATCTTTTCTTCGCACATAATGTTGCAGCAGGTCCACAACATATCGCAGTTATATAATATATATGTTGCAATTCACAAGTTTTAATGCGGCAAGTCTTAGAGCCAAAATATATTAAATACATTGAAAAGCATGCTTCGGAACACATACATACATACATACATACATACATACATACATACATACATACATACATACATACATACATACATACATAC
>APFE031353981.1:0-19172 GCA_000404065.3 Pinus taeda | reverse complement strand
TTTCCTACCAGGTGGATTCTTCTTGTATCTCTTGGTTTCCTTCCTGGTCTTTTGAGACTCAAATCCTTTATTGTTTTTGCTAGAGTAAGAATTTCTCTAGTGGCTTGTAACAAGCGAATCTTGATACAGACATTCTTTAATTCATCTAGAAAATCATAGTCAGGCAACAAGATTTGTTTTTCCACTCCTTTATCGATTTGTAATCTTTCAGGAAAAGGAGGTGTGGATAAAGATGCAGGTTGCTCAACTATAGGAGTTGTGGGGGTTGACTATTTTTCTTTTTCTTCTTGAGTGCTTGGGTTTTGAAGAGATGCTTCAGAACCTTTATTTGCTTTAAGAGAATCTTCCTCAATAATGCTTTCGTTTTCAACATCTATAGAAGGCTTGTCTAAAACTCTACTAGATCTGAGTTGTACATCATTGAGAGGAACAATCATATAGGTAGGAAATTGTTTTCCTTCTACCATGTAAGCATTTTGAGGGTTTTATTATTGGGATTTTGGCTGCTGGGAGGTAGTGATTTGTCTTTTGTTGGATGAGCAAAGTTGGGAATTTGGATTTTGAGAAGGTTGTTGTTGTGGAAATGTAATGGAAAGTTGTGGATTCTGATTTGGAAGTTGTGGAGCTTGTTGATTTTGAAGATGGAGGATATTGATCATTGAGGCAAATTCCATAATGGATTTGCTACCTTTATACCATTATTGAAAATGATTTTGAGTGGGCAGGTTGTTGCCAGGGATTCCAATTTGGTGGGGGTTGAGTTCGTGGGCTATTAAACCTTGTTTTGCCCTGCTAAGGTCTCTTGAACAAACGAGAGCTCAATTAGATTTGGTCTTCTAAAAAGAAACTTTGCCAGGAATTGAAGGACAATCCTTGGTCTCATGGCTTTCTAAACAAATCACACATGTTTCTACAACTTTGGCATCCAAGGGGCATTCCCTTAGAGCATGTTTCTTCCTACATTTTTGACAAAAGATGGCCAAAGCTCTAGCTTCTGCTTTCTGCTTATTTTGTATCTTAAGGGTGTCTAATTGCTCACTAAGACTCCCTAAAATATCAGTTTTGAACTCATCAAGCATGTTGCCAATCTCAGCCCTACTTACTGATCCAGTTGTAGATTTGTTTGCTCTAATGAGAGAAGGAACTCTAGGCCCTTTTCCAGTTTTAGATTTTCCCCTTGAGAGATGGACACATAGTTCTGCTATATCATGAAGTGGAAGTTGAGATATATCTCCTTTCCCCATCATGTTCAAAATATCAATCCATTCATCTCTAATGGCTTTTAGTAGAAGGGCTTTCATGGTTTCCTCATCTAGGTTATTCTTTTTTTCTCTTTTTAGGTTGTATTGAAATCTTTCAACTAAATCCTTGAAGTTTTCATCTTATTTTTGTGCCATTTTGAAAACCTCATCCTTATAATTGGTGGGCGTACAATAGTCCAGGTATCTATCCAAAAATGTTTGTTTCATATCATTCCAAGTCCTAATAAATTGAGTGACTAATCCCATGAACCTTTTTAGAGTAGCTCCCTTCAATGTTGAAGGAAACAATTTGAGCTTTTTAGAGTCTTCCATATAATCATAAGTTTGGCACACGACTTCAAACTCAAATAGAAATGTTTCAGGATCCTCACTTCGCAACCCATAAACGTTTAGGAGGATAGATGGTGAGATGTTTTTCATTGTTGTTCGAGATTCCTCATCAACTACAGGAAATCCAAATGAGTTGTCTCCATCGCTATTTCCCCCATTGTTACCTCTACCTCCTCCATTGTTTCCTCCTCCCCTACCTCTACCTCTACCTCCTCCATTGTTTCCTCCTCCACTACCTCTACCTCTACCTCCTCCAAATCCATTTACTACTTCCTCTTTCATGATAGTTTCTTCAGAGATTTCAGAGTCCTCTGGTTCTTCTACTAATGGTGAATGAGGAGGAATTTCTCCCTCTTCTTCTTCAGGTGATTCTACTTCTTCGATTACAATGTGTTTTCCTGTAGAAGTAAAGAAAGGGTCTTTTCCTAACCCAGATTCGGTGGATAGTGTGGGAGAGTCTCCTAATTCAACTACTGCCTCTTGAATTCTAGGAATCCTAAGGCTAGGAGTGTGAGTTGGAGATGATGGAGGTGTACCTTGTTTATACCTTTAAGTAGATGGAGTTGTAAGAATCAAACTCTTGGCCCTAGCTATAAACCTTCCCCTAGAATCTCTTTCTCTATGCATGTCATTTCTTTATTTTTCTTCAAGCCGGGCTAGTAATTCCCTTTCTGATCTTCTAGATCACTCTAGGTGCAAGAAGAGAGCATACTCAAGAAACTACTGAACCAATAACTCTCTTTTCTGATCCTCCAAGTCACACTAGGTGCAAGAGGAGAGCATACTTTGAGAAGTCATCAATTTTTACCTTCCTTGAAATTTTCTTGTTTTTTTTTTTTTTAAGAAATTGGCTACCTAGTTTCACTTCCCCGGCAACGGCACCAAAATGTTTAGTCAATTTAGTGTGTGCTAAATTGCTATATAAATTTTCAATCTGGGAGTCATAAACTGCTGACGTGAAGTGCACTATATATGCAACATAACCATTTTCTTACTTCTTTGTCGTTTTTAATTTTTGGTTTGTTTTTGGGTTTATCTTCTTGTTGATTCCCTAATGTGAGATGGAAATTCTAAAAATCAGGTATGGATATAAGTGTTCAAGGCAATGGTGACCTTTAAAGTAATTTCCAAACTTCAAAATTTTCAAAATGGTTTTCAAACTTCCAATGATGAAATCAATTACTAAGATAAAATAAAAATGTAGCTAAATTCTAATTAAACCAAACAGTGAGCTAGTGACTACGAAATACCAGTATCATTGTTGCTGTGTAAAAAGAAAACTGAACTCAAAGCAATTCAAAAACTGTAAGCAAAGTAACTAAATCATATTACATCGACTCATATTCTGACCCCTCACCATTTGACTAGCTCTGGCTATAGGAGGTAATCATAAAAAAATTGAGTAATATGATATCTAAATTGCATAAAATGAAACTAAGATCAAACTACGCATTCATACTTCAATCCCTCACCATTCGACTCGCTCTGGAAATAGGAGGTAACTGAAAATGACATGAGTAATCTAATCACTAACTTGCAAAAAAAAATAAACTAATATCAAACTATACGTTCATACTTCAGCCCCTCACCATTCGACTCTTTCTGGCTATAGGAGGTAACTGAAAATGACATGAATAGTCTAATATCTATCTTGCAGAAAAGTAAATGAACAAAACAAAACTGAAAGAAATAAACAGTGCTAGAATTAGAACTAAGAAAACAAATTAACAGAAGAACAAGATAATTCCATCATGTCATTAGTCATCGAAAAGCTATGTGCACTTGCCTGGGCTATCTATTAGAACCTGAGATAAAAACACTGATCAGTTAACAGTCATTAGAAAGCATAAAAAAACTATGGACAACAATCAACATGAATACAATAAGCAGTGTAATATATACAAGAAAATGATTATGGCATCAGGAACATAAATGAAGAAAGCATGAAACTGTATAATAACTATAGAACCTTGGTGCACAGGGGCCCTCTGCAACCTCGGCCAATCGGAAATCAATCACGGATTGAACTTAAAAACAATATCTTCTCATATATTGAAATGCAGTCATAACATAAGGATTAAGTCACGGGACAATGGCTCGTAAAACAGTCAAAATTACATATCAAAAACTAGTTTATATGCATACGAGGATGATTTATTTATAACAGGAAATGACATAAATAATTCCTAAGATCTGCACTGGTAAACAAAGACGTAAATGACCACGTCTGGAAATATAGCAATATGGTAGCCGTGGAAATTAAATCCAAGAGGTTGGTTGTTAGATTTGGTTCACGGAGTAGTCCACAGGTGTTGGCATGCCTCCTGGGATTTGGGATCTTGCCATGCAACTCTCCTCATGATGAAAAATAGAGTCCTGCTATCATAAAACTCTTTAGGTTGACCACCGCTTCACTGGCTTTGACCATAGTCTTCTGTGAGTGATTCAGCTGAACCAAGGGGACACGTTCCATGTCCACATCATTTGCAGCTTGCCCATGTGGCTAGATTCTCCAGTAGACACCTGTAACATAGACTTCAACAAAAAGGCTGCGGAAAGTTGAGCTGGCTGCGGAAAGTGACAAGATTCCGCAGCTGACTGAGCAAAAATCTAAATCAAATAACAGTGACAAGACATAGTTAGGAAACCATTTTATATGCTCTTTTTAAACTAACATGCAATGATTTGATAGCTTGGAGGTTCAGCTAACCAGAAAAAAAGGCTAAAAAGGTGTATAGGGAAGATGCAAGTTTGGGACTCAAGAGAAACCACACCCTTGGTCATGAGGTTTCCTTTACCGTCATCAACTAGAGCTTGCAGGGATTGCTCATGCTCATCCTCGTGTCCTTCAAGGCATCAGTGTTATCCATAAAGTGTAGTATCTATTGATCATCGTAAAAAATGTGTAGATTAGATTTTTTATTACGAATAGAAGGCTTATATAAAATTTCAATAGTAAATCTATCCCTATGTGGTGACATGCTTGTAGCTACATTTACTATGTTATCCACAACTACATTACACATTCTTCGTACAATAATGATATTGAATGCTTGGAAGTTAGAGATTAGTCGCCATACCTCTTGCTAGTAACTTTTGAGGTGAGGTGATAAATAGTGTATGGTGTTAAGTACCTTCCATATAACGATTTCTGCATCACCTATCGCTTTGAGCACAATAACATTGAGGCTAATGGCCTTTAGCAAGCCCAAAACGAGTGCTTGATATTCAACAATGTTGTTCGTGCACTTGAACTCCAGGCGACTTGAGATCAAGTGTTTCCTATGGTTTGGGTCAATCAAGACACACTCGGCTCTAGAGCCATCTTATGTCTTTGATTTGTCAAAGTACATGGTCCATAACTCATCTGTACATGGACCGTTCGATGCACTTGTATTACTGTTGTTATTTCTACTGCTACTAATTTTACTATGTGTAGTACAGGTTTCATTTCCATCTATTGGGCAAGGAAGGAGACCCAAATACGTGTTTGGTGGTGTTGAAGTTGGTTATGCGAGATAACACCCTGGCATTGTTTACAAGAGGCAGTTGTTGAACATGAGCTCTACGAAGGCCAACAGTTCATTCTTGCCATTGATGGGAGTTATTTTATGCCTCATTTATCTCTCGTATAACACCCGCATTTGATTTCCTTTTCCCTTATACGGAATCCACAAGTGTGACCAGTTTGTAGGGAAGTACCCATTCAACTTGATAGACTAGTCTCCATTGAGTAGTAAGCCATATGCTTCTGGTATATCCACAAAAACAATGTTTATTGAATGGTGAACTTGGCTATCATGAGATAGTCGGATAATTACATCACGAAGTTCGCAAATGGCGAGTAGGCATGTCTGATCAAGTTGGATGATCTGTGCAATGTCTTGCTCCATTTTGAATTGATCTTAATGGTAATGGAGAGTGGCATGATGTTGGATGATGCACCAGAATCAACCAAACAATTGTGAAAATTGCAGTTAAATATTTCAAATGAGAGAAAAAATGGAGGGAAAACATAGTTTTCTTCTTCCATCCAAACTGTGTTTAGCATAGCTACGAGTGAACTGGGAGATGTGCTTTCTCCCTTGTTAGTAGAGGCTACAGTGTTCGTAGATGTCTACCCTAGTGAACACAACAAAATATCCTGCATACTCTAAACCTTAGCCAATTTGAAAAAACTAATGTTTGCACGAGTTTTCTTCATGTCTTCCACGATATTGTAATATAGAGTAGGTAGACTCACCGAGATGTCCAGGGTGAGACTGATGTTCATGTTGTCTGGTGCAGCATTCGACAGCTTGCTGCTCATTGACGTACTTTGGTTCACAGATGTCTTCACTAGCTTGCTTTTTGTTTTCTACTTTTGGACAACTAGTGGATCAGCCTTACCAATTCAAGCATTTCTTTCATTTCCCCAAGTGTAGGGGGAGCTCCTTGACTCCTGAGATTGTAATGACTAGCTTTATTTTGGGGTTGTTTCTCAGTGTTTGTCTTCTGTGCTACTTGATAGCACTGATACATGTTGATTACCTACCCAATGCTAGCTACCTCATCAGGTGTAGCATCTTCATCATCATCTATCTCTCTCGGCTAGCACTACGTAATCCACATTATGTTTGGCATATGGTAACATACTCAGCCCACAACGTGTTTCCCATCCAAACAAGACCCTTCTGGGTGATTGTCTTCATGGAATGATAAAAAATATTCATTTGCGCTTTGTTCTATCTACAACACTAAGATGGAGCTCTGCACAATTTTTGTCGGGAAGCAGTTTCTAACCAATAATATGCTTCCTTGCCTTTGTTTGGGCATTAGGATGCTCACAGATGTGTCAATTGTTCATTGTTTGAGCTCGACACTTATGTTGGCAAGTTCTTGACAAGATGAGTAATGGTTCCAATATCAGTTGCTTCCTTATTTTTACCCTTTCTCGCAGCAACTTGGGGCTTCCTACTTGCATATTTGGAGACCTTCATTGGTTCATCATCCTTGACAACTCCAATCAAGAATAGGTCCTTCTATGCAATGATTCCCTCTTCATAATTTTTGAGTAATCTTCGTTATCAAAAGTGATGGAGTCATGAGGTTTTGTGTCCATCGAAAACTTGCTCAATATGTGCAAAAGCCTTTGATTGAAATTCTTTACCTTTTCATTTGTCTCCATCTTCGGGCTACCCACCTCTTTGAGCAACACGGATGGGGTCTTGTCATCAACATTTTTTTCTAGAACCATACTTTTGAAGATCCCTAAGTTATGGATAGAGTTGATAGAAAGCTTGTGATACCATACTAGTACGCAGACATCCAAGGTACATGGGAACAATTATGCAACCTCCTCGTACCGTACTTCAAGTGTCTTCAGCTGTAGATAGAAATCGTCGATGTGATATTCTACCTTCACTACCTTGTCAGGGTGATACTCTGTGAGAAATCTCTCTGAATCCTTCGGCATCCTATGCAAAGAATCCTGGAGAGCCAATTTTCCCTGAGTTATCCATTCTAAGTTTTGGTTGGCAATGTCTTTTTCTTCTTGATCCTCCTCCTCTTCTTTAGAATCTGACAATTCCAACTCTAAGTCTATTGGTTCATCTCCACCTCCGCCTCCTCTACTACCTTCTCCTTCGCCTTCTATACTACAATATGAGCCCAAGATCATGATAGTGTCCTATTCTCCCTATTGGAAGACTGGAGGTTCCTCTCTGTTCCCAATAGCTTCTACCAGACCTTCAAGTGTGGCAAGAATTTCTTCTTCCACTGATGATACAACAACTCCTATGGGACTAATCTTTGGCTTCCTTGATGCATATGGAAGATGTTGTATTCCTGGGATCACTTTGACAACTTTCGTGAACTAACAAGTTATGGGATGGACAGAGCGGAGGTGCTGATCAAAAATTTTGTGTTCATGTTTGGGAGGTGAGGAGTAACCAACACCAGAGTCATGCGTAGGTGACAGGGAGTACAAGTGGATGCCTTCACCAGATGATTGATAAGTGGGGGTGAGAGGACATTTAACCATAAACAACTGGGGAACCTCCTTCTAGCACCAGAAATGTTGACGATGCTGGCCCTGCCAACATTCAGGGGATCTCCCCTATATGAAGACCCAACTAGACCTCACACTATTTGGTGTAGTCGTCCCATTTAATATGATGGTCCGTTTTCCATTATCTTAAAGGTTTTCCTTATCTCTTTTCTGTCATCACATGATAGTGGCCTGCTTTGTCTTCAAACAACGAGGTTCACATGCCTGTGAATGCGTAGTGTTACTTGTGTTGAGGTTATTTCACCGTAGAGGAAGAGGGTTGAGGTGAGTCTCAAGTCGAAAGGGAATATTCCCAACTTTGTTAGAGACACACAACACAACAATACATGGGCAACTTCTAGTAGAGTAGTCCATACGGATGTGCTAGTCACAAACATAGTAAATGGATAGAACATACAACACCCACCGTGGCAGTCCACATGAGTGCAACGATCATTATAACAAGTTTTTTGTAATGCTTTTGTCGAGTGTCCGATGGGATAGCCCACACAAATGAGACAACATGAACAACTTATAGAACACATTTTCATAGGCATATGTATTAGAACAACCAAAATAGTTCAACTATTTTAACATAGGTTAAAGCAACATGCTTTCCATGTTTCCAAAGAATAGTCTTACAAAAAAATACAATACATGTGAAAATGTGTTGGCTTGTTATCATGCTTTGGAATTAAGTGAATGTTCCAAGACACATCAGTACACTATACATCACTAACCCCAATAGCAGGGTGTTGGAACCAAGGCTATCTGGGAGGAACCAAGGTGAAAGGTTTTTTTCATGTACAAATTAGTGTTATTTATAGCCAAGGGTGAAACTAGCGCTTCTAACTGTTTGACTTCCCCCATGACTATTTTACTCACATGACTCTTAAACTTTACATGACTCTTCATATTTATATGTGGGTCTCTTAGACTTCCACATTACATTACATTGATTACAACAGTATGCCCCATAGTAGTGACGTGGATGAGATGTCCCATCGCACAACTTGACAAGACAGTGCTTATATGTTCATGTTGGTGGTGGTGTCCATGTCAAGCTATAGTGTTGTTGAGTGATGGATGTACTCTTGGTGTATCGTAGCTTCACCTTTACATGGCAAGCTGTGTTGAGTATTCAATGGTTTTGGTGTTCACTTGATGTTGCATGTGCACGTCGCTCCTTCGATTGTACTTTGGTATGCTTCTTGTGCTTGTATGTTCATGAACAAATCTCCTTGCATGCATTACCTATCCATTCATTCATGAACCAATCTCCATGCATGTGCTCCTTTTTCATCATGTTCGTCATTGGGTCATGTCTAATCCATGCATTTGTATTTGCAATCCTCATGATGAGATGACAGCAAATCCAGAAATCTCCTAGTCTACCATGATGCATTATATTTCGATTTTAGATGCAAGTGACTGGGAGAGAGGAAAATGTTCTACAACTATATAGATCACATTTCGAGCCGAGATGTGGGCTTTAGGCATTGTTGGTGAAAATTGCGCAGAGGTCACTTGGGAGCTAAGATGGGAAATCTAGAGTAGTACTGATTTTCTGTAGGATCTCGCTCAAATGGAGGGCAGATCAGAACAATTTTTTTAGCGATACAATGTAGGCATCAAAGGGAGACTAGCAGTGAGAACTATGTAATTTCTCTACAGAGCTCGCAGCCTGCTATGGGAGGCTGCTAAGAAAAATTGCACAATTTTTTTGGGGAGATGGCAGTGAGCTATGGGAGGTTGCTAGAAAAAATTGCACGGAGATGGGAGGATGGCCTGCTGGAAATCCTTACATATATTTTGAGCTGAACAGGATGCTGAGAAGCTGGGAGACTTCTCATGAAAACTGTGCATTTTTCAAGATGAGTAGCAGGTCAGCTAGTATAGTGACAAGATAGAAAACTTGCATAATTTTTTAGGGTAGTGCAGAGACAGGCAGTAGGTGTCGATCTGGTATGTATACGCAGTTTCTTCAGTCACTAGAAGTGGGCATGCTTGGCAGTTTTTGTGCAATTTTTTAGAGGAGTGAGGCTCGGGATCACTAACTCTTCAGTTGCCCAGCTGGAGCTTGTTGGGTTTTCTTGCAGGTATTGCATATCGAGATGGATTGTTGGGAAACTTCTGCACTTTTCTAGGTTACAATTAGTCAAGTCAATTCTAGGATTATGCAATGCAGATTGCCTGGGAGGCATCCTCAAGCTCTATGTAATTTTGGGTAGCAGTACATGTTCACTAAGGGCTAAAACTGCACATTGAACATCAACAAAGGTCTATTTTTTTGGGTTGCTTCAGTCAACATAGCTTCAACAAAATGGCTAAGTGCATGAACGAGTGACTTCATACATGCATGACCCTGCAAACACACACTCAACATGACTTAATGAAAAGATGCCTCAAAACATCAGGACAAAATACACTCAGTGTGAATAACCGACGGTGTGAGTGACAAGTGCAACACTTGTGATAGATCGTTGAACGACCGGGATGACACTCACACAAAAATGCATACAACTTCATGTGTGGGTGTGACATATGTTTACATAGTGAATAAAACTTGTACACACAAAGAAGGACACTATGTATAGCCAGAACATGGTTGCAAGAATGACATTGTGACCAACATACAAAAAAGTGTTTGACGCACAGTCAAGTGAGGAGGGTACAATGACCCAGCACGGGCTCACAGGACGAACCCGGGTGCTTGAAAACATCAAGGAAAAATCCAAGGAAGGCTCTGAAATTTTATGCAAGCCAAAATTTTGGAGGGTGTTGCAGCCGTTACAACGTATTGAATTTATGAATAAAAAGTCTTATGATCTTTGTCCTATTTAAATTTAATTTAAATTCAAAGAAGGAAAACAAACAAATTCAATACTTACCTTAAACCCTTGCTTCTTCTTGCTTATGTGACTACAAAATTTCACCTTAGTGTTTAACTCCCTATATCACTTCATAATTAGGGTTTGTCATTTTAGGAATTTCATATTTAATGTGTTTTTGTACTTAATATATATTTGGAATTTGCAACCTAAAGTAAGTGGATCACATATTGAATTAAATCTAAACCCTGTTCACGCTGTCCATTTTTTTCAAATGTGACATATGTTTCATGATCTGCTAATGTAATATAATGCACTAGTGCACCCTGTGTAATAAAACACATAGGGATATTATAACCTTGTTGGTTCTATCGAATCTGTTCATTGATGCTCCTGATGTAATACACCTCACTTGTGTGCCTCTGCCAATTAGCACCATTAATTTATGTTTATTCATTGCATTATGTTTATCATTGCACATCACACAACCATAATTTAAAATTATTTTAAAAAGACAATTTTCGTCGATGATGTTGAACAATTAAATGCCCTGTGCATTTAATGGCCTAAACACAATGTTGTGTTTATTCAAATAAACACATCAATACTCAAGTTCATTTTCGCTAAAAATTATTTGATTTATATAAAATATGTTTAATGGCTTTTGTATTGAATGATATAGGTTGCTTATTGATGAAAAAGGTCTGAAAAGGTGGCAAGTAACACAAATTTGATTGACACAATCAGAAGTTAAATTTGACGGGTCCCCCTACCCATCATGGAACTTTTTTATGACGATTTAATTTTTAAGTTCCCCGTCACATGAATTTCTATATTTACTTTTACCAATTTTATTTAAGTTTTGGAAATTATATTCATAATTTCACTTACATAAAAGAAAAAAACTATGTATGTTGGAAAATCCTCAAGTAATTGAAATTGAATGTTAAAAACGTTAAAAACCAACCTGATATTGCCAAAAATAAATTTCCAAGGTTTAGTTTCTTGTTTTTTTTCAATAGGAAAAAACATATTCTTTCATTTTCAATCAAAACAAAAATATATTACAATACCAAAAGTATTTCTCACACATGATATGACCAAAAAAAAGAAAATTAGAGATTATACTTGACATTACCTCAGAAACTACACTTGAGATCTTGTTTCCAAAGCTTGAAGAGGAAAATGAAATATATATTGCCGATTTGATGCCACAATAAATTTTCTGCCAGTATCGTAACTGTTTATATGCAGTTCTATGCTTAGACCACCAAAACTATTCCAATTGTTGATTTCAATTATAAAAACGATATTTTGAAAAATCCCTCCTTCATAAAGAGGCACAGTCAGGTAACAAGCATTGCAGAATAAAATAAAATTAGTGGATACGCAAGGTGAAATGCAATTATGTAGCTTCAAAACAACTAGGAAAATCAAGAATGGAGATTGAGCAAAAGAATATCAATACTAGTGTAAAGCTAGAAGGTGCCTCTTTCATTTTATAAGAAATGTACTCTTATGTTTGACCCATATTTTTAATATATTTCTAAACCATTCAATGGCCCGTTATAAAATTCATTACATTTTGTGTTGCAAAATGTGCATAAAAAAATGTATAAACTCTTACCATGTGAAGGAGTGACTATGTTTGTGCACATACTTAGTAGACCACACAAATATCAAAATATTACTGAACAATACCAACTTTGTTCCTCGAGTAATGCTTGGTAGAGGACATGCTACAACAACAAAATACTGACGATGAAACAACAACAACTGAATCTGGGTTTGAACATTGTGCGAATGAATAATAGAGGTCAACAAGATGTAACTAATTACTCTTATTAGCTGCAACAACAGAAGCCTCAACAATATCATGGAAACCCATTAGAAACATGCCATGGCCATAGTCAGATATGTCAGGATACTTTGTTTGGATTTGCTTGTGCAATTTCAACTCTATGTACTTTCCTGCCATTGTAACATTGTCAAACATAGGAATTTTAGAACTCCAATGTCATGGTGAGTAGCGACTACCCGTAGGAGTTATTCCAAAGATTTGATAGCGCAAGTATCTTATCATTTTTGGTTTTTTGTAGAAAACATTTAAAACTTTGGCAGTGTGGATGAATAATTGAGAGCGTACGAGTCAACAATTCATCAGGAAACCATTTACGTGGTGCACATTAAAGCATTTGAACAAAATTTATTTAAAAAATTACATCCCTCAAGAATCAATAACTCTATATATCCCAGTTCTCGCCTTATATATATATACACATATATATAATTCTACTATTTTCCTCTCAAAGATGTATGAAAAGGAAAGACTTAAGACTATGAATGACAAATAGTCTATAGCTATCCAGATGCTTTATTCCTTTGTTGTCGCTGCACTTTTGTTGTTTTTTCCTCCATTTTCTTTTTCCTGTCAATCAGATTCAAGTTCTGATTGATCTTGCTTGTTGCTGCTACCATTTTCCTCCATCTAGACTGATACATCATCTACTGCCATATTTCTTCAATTTCTATGTCCAGCATATCTTTGGGTTGGTCCATTTTCTGCTTTGTATTTCTGTCTCTTTCTCTTTGTTTCAAGTTATTGTTGTTGTCTTCTACACTGGCTTTTCTTGCTTCAACTTTTGTTTTGACTCCAATGCTGACTTCTCTTTTATTTGCACCAACTTTTGGCTTGCTTGCTGCCATTTTTTCTTTACTTTCTACCTCCCTATCATCCTTACCCTCTCTCATAATTGAATCATGATTGTTCAGCATTCTTTCCGACAATTTAATTTCTCCATTCCATGGATTGAGTTCTTCCATAGAATTCTCTTCTTTGCCTTTTATTTGATTGTTCACTTGTGCCAAATCTCCTCCAAAATTTGCAACAAAACTTGCATTCACAAAGCACTTGTTAAAATTAAAAACATAAGGTTGTTTTTCCTTATCTTCCTTTTGCAACAACTTAGTTTGCTACTATGTTTTCTCCTTCTCCTCTGTCAACACATGACTATGCTGATTTGAATTCTTAGCAAAATTCATGAGACTGTTTGGTAGTCTCTCTTCTACATCATCTGTTCTAATGATGTCTTCTTGCTTGGGTTCACAATAGTGAACTTCTTTTCCCTTTACCTACTGCTGATTATCTTCACTTTGAAATTTTTTGATTCTTATTGCCTCTTTACCATCTCCAAACAACCTCTGCTCAATCCTTTTGATCACATAGTCATACTCATTCATGATTTTTAATGAACCTGCAAAAAATTATTACACCTTCATGTCTCCACGACTACTTGAGACACATCTTCTTCCTTAGAAACTATAACTGTAGCTTCTATTCTACTGCCAGGTTCTCCCATCAGTTTCTCTAGTAGTTTAATTTCCTCTTCACTCTTAGCAAGCACTTCATCACAATGCTCTCTTCTTGCAGTTTCATCCTTCACATGCTTTGTTACAGTATTAAAATACTATCTTCCTTTAACCCTTGTAATATCAAGGTATTTCTATTGTAGCAAATCACTGTTTCCCTACTTTAAGAGGTCTTCTCCATCATTCTCTATTCTGCTAGAATATTCCTCCAGACTTTCAACATCTTTAAAAGACTATCTGTCCTCTTAAAAAAACTCTTTTGTTGGTGTTCCTTTTCCCTTTGCTAATTCTTCCCCATAGACTTCCTCTTCCTTGACATCTTTCAGTAGATGCTCTTCTTCCCTACTATTTATCTCAATAGTTTCCATGGTTATCTCCACTGAGCCTATCATCATAGTAAATTGATGATCCTTTACTATGTTTTTAGCTAACATAGTCTCTTCCTCAAATTTTCCTACACTCCCTTGGTGTTTATCTTCTCTGAAGATATCTTCAAATGACTATTTTTCTCCTGCAATATCTACCATCATACACAAATTATTTGTTTTAAAAATATAAGACCTTATCGTCTCACTTGATGGTTCAGCCATCATTTCTCCTTGTTGTTCTAAATCATTAAAATGTTTTAGAAACTTTTTTGATAGTCTCTTCTTCAATATTCTCAAGCCCTCCACTTGGTTGCTTAACATCTTCCACCACTTGTATATGAGATCTATCTACCACATCTTCTCCTAGAACAAAATTTTGATTATGCTGGTCTTTTTCCTTCTTCATGACAATATCGGCCAATTGTCCTTCACCTACAAACATACACAAATTTTCATATTTAAAACCATGTGACCCTTCGGCCTTACTTGATGTTTCAGTCTTCAAGTCTTCATCTTCACTATCTCCCAAAAATTCTCCTTATTCTCGTTCACAAATAGATTCTTCCATTTCTAACTCAACTTCCTTGAGTTTTCCCTTCAACCACTTCACTTTCTTTTGCTGCAGCCTTCTCTGCATCTCATGTCATTCTACTAGCTTCTTCCTCAAGACCCAACCTATTCTCTGGCTTTCCTCAAGCATTCTCCTTAATGCATTGAGTTGTTCTTTTAATTCAGAAACCTCTTTGTCAATTTCTTCTTGACTCATCTTTTTTCCATTTGCTTTTGCATCCTCCTTCTTATATCCTCTACTGTGGCTTCTCTTTCAAACTCTGATATGACTATCAATAGTCATCTTCTTTTATGTTGTCTTTGTGAGCTCCTTTGCAACAAGCGTCTACAACAACTAGTCCTCTTAGATGCAACCTTACCTCACCAAGCTCTCCTCACTCAATCTTTTGGTAAGCATGAGTCCTTTGTCTAGAACCTCTCCTTCTTGAGCAACACCTTTGCTCCTTCTAGCCTTCTCCAATCACTCTATCTTGAGAACACTTCGGTTGTCCTCTCTGTCCAATTTCTTATTGGATTCTTCAGGTTCACTGCCACTTTTCTATCGGAGTATCTCCTTACTTTATCTTCAAGAACTCACCTGGTTCTTCTCTCATAACTTCTCTTATTGTCATCTGTACATTAGTATACAAACAAACATTCTTAATTTAAAATAGAACATACCTTCAAGATCTTAGCATGATCTTTTTTCACCCATTCTTCTATATTTTGAGTGGATTGTCCTTTGGTTGGTTTCCAGGTCCTCTACTGGAACTACTACAGTCTTCCAAGAACTTCAAAAGTTATCCTTTTACAATTACAAATCTACCCTAATAGTAATTCTGATTTTACCTCCATTCTTCTTTGATACGACTAATGGTGTAGGGCTACACCCACACAGACCCATAGTGTGCATATTAAAAATGCATCCACAACTATCCCAAGATATTTAACTTTGCAATGGAGTTAAATCTACAGTCCATAAATGGTCAAGAGGCCCATTCATCAATTCCTGAGTATAGGACTTTAATCACCCCACCTAAAACCTCCTATTGGGACTCATAAATCATCCCCAAGCATTCAATGAGGCTTTGATTAAAGTCTTCCTTTATATTCTTCGTATCAGAACTTAAATCCTTCAGATCCTTTATAATCCTTCACACACACACACACACACACACATATATATCTTTCTCCCTTATAACATGGGATTAGATATATATATATATATAACACATAAACCGTATATCATGCTTTTCCCTTCTAAAAACCACTTATAAAGGAAACATACCTTTACAAAGGAAAAATCTACTTTTCCTAGTATTTCCACCTTCCCGTATAGAGCTGCACAGTTCTAAGGCTAAAACCTCATCGCAATCAGCCATCGCATGTTCCACGATTCATACATAGATATACCTTCACCCCTCCTCCAACTCTGATATGACTATCAGATCAGATAAACATGTTTTCAAATTAAAAAGGCCCACACTATATAAACTATTAGGGTTACAATATTTTGGAATACAAAGGAATTTTTGCTAAACCGTATACTCCAAACTTTAAATTTTATAGACCCGCATTTACAATGGTGTTAGGTCCATCTCCTCCATGCTACCTTTGCACTCTCTGATAACCTGACCTTCCAATCACCAATATATAGCCAACGTTGATCACTGATATCACTATCGCTATATTGCATATGCACTAAACTGCTAACCCTTGGTGCCTCTGATCATCGATATCTGATTCAATCGTAACCATTGATTTGGACATGATCCAATGGTCCACAATTAATCCCTAATTGCTCCACGCAAATCTCAAAGGCTCATTCCAATAACCTATAAGGGGACACCCACTGATGCGATTAATTCTCAATCATTAATCTAATTGATCCAATGGCTGATGATTGTGAACACTTCACTTCTCTGAAATTCCTTTCACTTGGAATTTCTCCATTATTTCTTCAATTCTTCATTGATTTTGTTCTTTTGAAGGTTTTGATCCTTCAATGTTTATGCTACCACTCTGAGATTCATTCTTCTCCAAAGCTAACCCTGGTTTTCAGTAGGATTCAATGATTCTCTGTTCATAGCATATTACACCCCTGCATACTTCAGAACTCTACCCGCAATTTAGTACAGAACCTATGAGTTCATAATATATCATGTCATCCAATCATTCACGAAAACATTCTTCAACACTCTGACTCGGTCATAAATAATGTTTATATTTATTAATATAAAACCAAGAATACACTTGAGACATCTTGATCTGACACACCTGCCTCATTCTCAACACTTGTGTCCTCTCCCTCCACCCGTAGGCTTACTTACATATATATATGAAAACATTGGATAAGATCGTTGAAGGTCCAATCAATCCTCTACCAAAAGCCTAAAGCTCTACATGCATGCATACATGGCAGAAAGGCCTCCTTATCACTCAAAGGTCCACACCTATTTTCCTTTTTATGCATAAAACCTCTCCCTTGCTCCTAGGATCATGGAGCTACTCATGTTCTCATTTATTTGTTTTGAGAGCATCTAATTAAATGACACTTAAGGCCTAAATATTAAATTTACTTGAGACTTAGGAAACTAATTTCCTAAAAACACATGACCCCCTATGTCTACTAATTACAATTAATTTCCTTGGGTTGAATGCTCCTACATCACAACCTCAATAAGAAGCTAATCTACATGCCAATAGATAAAAAATATGGATGCCAATGTTGTAGCCACAAATCTCCTGTACCAATAACCCAAGGCATACTCAAAATTGGGTGTATTTCAAATTTTGACATGAAATGCAAATGAGTCCATTTTTTTACCAAAATAATGAAAATAAGAGTGTAGCACACTAGAGGCTTCCATGACACCCTGACTTAGGAAATAATTTAATCATAAGACATAGAAATATAACTAATTGTTCCCATCAATGCTCTCCTAGACAAGGATTACACTTTTTCCATGTTTACATCCAAGCCAAGTGTTAATTATTTCATGGAAGCAAGAGATTTGTGAGTTTTATGGGTGTGTTTCATTTTATTCCTCTCCCCTACACAGTTGTGAGTACTCCCATATCCTCCTACTTCATTTGCCCATAAACAAATCTTGACATATTGCTCAAATATTACATTCTAGTAAAAAGTCCAACAATTTAATGACACTAGAGAATCAAGAGAAGTGTCAAGAGAAATTGGCCCTCACAGTCAAACTAACATGGCAAAACCAGATTTGTGAAAAATCCATTTTGAGCCCCAAGCAAATTGGAAGAGCCTATTCGAGCTTCATCGAGAAGCTTAGGCACATTGTTCAAATCCTTGAGAACATTGGTCATCTACTTAAAGCATGAGCTTTGCAACTAAAAAAACTTAAACATAAAACTATTGACTTACGTGGACAAAAAAATCTATTGCTAGAACCTCAAAGAAACTCAAAGGAATGCCCAAACATTTCTAACAGGATACCAAAGGCACTACCACGAAGAGCCAGTGTCGATAGAAGGATAATGGAGTTACAAAATGTCATGACAAACCCTAGTCTCCATTGTTGAAACCCTCTGACAGAATTCAAAAATTCATTTTCCAATCAACCATAAGGGTGAAAACATGAAGATGGGTTACACTTTTGGGCCAAATGTGGCGATGGAATTTCACGTTTGTCCTCTTTTATCAAATTGAAACCATCAAAATTCATATAAGCACTATGAATTTTCATTTGGAGTGAAAAGAAAAATGGTGGGGAATTTTGTTTTTGTCGTAATGATATTTTTTTGAAAAAATATTTATTGTGGTATAATATGTCAATTTTCCATTAAATTAAATGGCTTTCCTTGAAAATTTTCACCCATCTTAAGAGGTATATGTGTATTCACATAGCATAACTTAGTCTAAAATGTGTAATTTAAAAAATATATATATGTGAGCATGATCTACACGGTGAGAGCTAAGTTTTTCATATTAAAAAATTATTGTTTATGCAAAAAAAAAATTTATTAGTTTTTCAAGTTCGTGAAGTGATATTTCAATTGAAATTTGTAGACACATGTTTTCACATTGTTTTTTTTTAATATTTAAATAAACTGAAAAAACCAAAAGTACCCTTTTGAAGGGGAATTGTAAATGAAGATAGTGGTATTTCTTGAAAAAAATTCATTGTATATATTTTACTATATCAATTTTCTCTTCAACATCTTTAAAATTGTTCAAAACGATTTCAAGCATTATTTTTAAAATAAATTAAATGAAAAATATCATATGAATTAGAAAATGTCACTCTCATATGGCATTCGATAGCAGATTCCTTCATGAGTCCAATGCGGTAAACTCCACAACCTGAAGACAAACTTAGCCCTAAGTTCGCTAGGCTATAAAATGGAGTTATAGAAAATTTTGCAGAAGGGGTGTTGAAATTACTAATTTTAGGACTTAGGAGGC
>APFE031353978.1:46090-72447 GCA_000404065.3 Pinus taeda | reverse complement strand
TGGAAAGGCTGAATCTAGATATTACTAGGCCATATAAAGACCTATTTTCATTTGATTCCAGCCAAGTGAAGTGTTTAGTCTTGATAAAAGACTTATGTGTATCCCTGGTCCAATACCCGAATAAAACAATCTTGATGGATGTTGTTGTAGCTGATATCCCACCCAAATATGGAATGCTATTATCAAGATCATGGGGGGCTAAACTTCAAGGGTCCCTCCAATTAGACATGTCATATGCCACAATCACAGTCTTTGGTCAACCCAAAAGACTATATAGAGAGTCACTCATGAAATACATGGTCAGCACTCAAGAAAAGCCTCAAAACTTCCCCATATATGCTGTCCATTCTGACATAGACTCATATATCCTTTTCAATGACAATACAGGTCACACAAATAATGAAGAAATCTAGATAATCAAAACAGATCAGCATATTAATGAAGGAAATCCTGACATAGAAACATTGGTTGATTCAAAAGAGGAGAATGTGCAAGAGGACAAATTATATGATGATGAAAACCAGACACTCAAAAAGGATCATGAATTTAATGAACAAACTGCTGCTCTAAAAACAAAGTTAATCCCATCAAATGAAAAGACTGTTCTAAAGGTCAAACTAGGGGAAGAACCTAGACTTCAACTCACAAATCCAAACCACAGAGATATTATTCAACATCCCCTAGAACAAGAGATCTTATGGTTCCTAGAATTTGATGGTTTAGTCAACAAATTAGGGGCAGGAGCTGGAGTTTGGATACATAATAAACAAAACAGCCATGCAGAAGGCTGAGCCTATAGACTGAACTTCAGGTGCACTAACAACATGGCTGAGTATGAAGCTCTCCTACTAGGCCTCAAGTTAGTACAATCCCTACAAGCCATAAAAGTGTCAATCCTAGGAGACTCATACCTAGTTATCCAACAAGTGAAAGGAAATTTTGTCACAAATGACAAAAGACTGAGATCCTATAGGTCTATGGCTACTGAGCTACTAAATTCCTTCACTGAATTCCAAATTGCCAAAATTCCTAGGGCTCAGAACCTTCATGCTCATAGTTTGGCCACATTTGCAAGTACCTGTAAGCTGCCTTTTGAGCCCCATCACTGTTTCACAACCGAGATAAAACACAGACCATCTGTCCCAAACAATGTCAAGGACTGGAAGGTGTTTGATGATGACACACAAATAAACAATTTCTTGACTTTACAGGAAGAGTTTTCAGGTCTAAACATTGACACTGAAACAACAAGCCAATCACAAAGACTTGAGATAGCAAGTCAATCACAAAGACTTGAGACAGCAAGTCAATCACAAAGACTTGAGGCAGCAAGTCAATCACAAAGACTTGGGACAGCAAGTCAATCACAAAGACTTGAGACGGCAAGTCAATCACAAAGACTTGGGACAGCAAGTCAATCACAAATACTTGAGACAGAAAGTCAATCACAAATACATGGTAAACACAATAACCAAGCAATATCACCCAAAACAGCTAATCAAATGCTACATCCTACAATCTTCAACAAACACAACATACAATAAATCCAACAAATAAAATGTGAGGAGGTAGCTGATTATGAAACTGAAGTGTTACAATTAAAGGACAATTTTCTTCCAATAGGCTTAGCTCCTTTAGAAGACATTTTTGACTCCAATGATGTTCCCAACAAACCAAAATTACAACCCCTCAACACTACCATAGAAGAGCATAACATTGGGACGGTTAAACAACCCAAAATCATAAAACTATATGCTGCATTACCTCCTGACCAAAAGCCTAAATACATTGACCTTTTTAAAGAGTTTGAGGATGTGTTTGCATGGAGTTATGAGGATCTAAAATCCTATGACACCTCTGTAATACAACACACTATCCCACTTAAGCCAGATCAAAAGCCCTTTAAACAAAAATTGAGGAGAATCAATCCTATGCTCCTCCCAGCAATGGAACAAGAGGTCCAAAAAATGTTTAAAGCAGGCATTATAGCACCAATCAGATTCTCTGATTGGATTTCAAACTTAGTCCCCACAAGAAAGAAGACTGGTGAAATAAGGCTCTGTGTTGATTTAAGAAACCTGAACCAAGTTTCCTTGAAAGATAATTACCCCTTACCTAAAATGGATCACATCTTGCAGAGGGTAGTTGGGGCCTCAAGGATATCCTTACTTGATGGGTTCTCACGCTTCAACCAGATCTTAGTTCATCCTGATGATCAAGACAAAATAGCATTTACAACCCCATGGGGAACCTTTAAATATGTTAAAATGCCTTTTGGGTTGAAGAATGCAGGGGCTACATTCCAAAGAGCAATGGACATCTCTTTTTCCAAAGAGATTCATGAATTTCTTGTCATTTATTTAGATGATCTCACACCTTTCTTCAAATCTGACCAAGAACATTTGAAACATCTAAGGCAGATATTCATAACTTGTAGGAAATATGGAATTTCCTTAAATCCTAAGAAATCCTTGTTTGGTCTGGAGGAAGGCAAACTGTTGGGTCATATCATTTCCAAAGATGGCATCAAAATTGACCCAGACAGAATCCAGGCCATCTCACAAATGCCTCATCCAAGAAATATAAAGGAATTACAAGCCTTTCTGGGAAAAATCAACTTTCTAAGGAGATTTATCCCAAACCTGGCTGAACTAAGCAGATCACTCAACAACATGCTTAAAAAGGATTCAAAAGTAAAGTGGACAGTAGAGGCAAACCAAGCATTTGAAGGTATCAAGTTTGCCCTCACTCAAACCCCAGTCTTAACCAACCCTCAATTTGATAGGGAATTCATCATGTTTTCCTTTGCTTCCCAACACACAATTGCTGCTGTTTTACTACAGAAAGATGACCAAGGAAATGAGAAACCCATTACTTTCTTTAGTAAAGCTCTTAGAGATGCACCCCTCAAGTACCAGATCATGGAGAAACAAGCATATGCTTTGGTCAAAGCTATTAAAGATTTTAGGATTTACATCCTATACTCCCATGTAATAGCCTATGTACCAAGCCCAATTGTCAAAGATATACTCACTCAAGAGAACTTAGAGGGTATAAGAGGAAAATGGATTGCAAACATTCTGGAGTTTGACATTGAAATAAAACCTACAAAACTTATAAAAGGGCAGGGCTTGGCCAAGTTAATGTCTGAAACAAATTTCCAAGCCTTGGACATCAATCAACTGGACAGTGAACTGGAGCTGGCGACTCCAAAGATCAATGTAGCCTTTGAACAATCCCCCTGGTATTCTGATATTTTTTATGTGTTACAAAACCTGTGTGCTCCCCCAGGGCTGTCCAGAACTAAATGTAGGTTCTTAAAAATGAAAGCTTTAAAATTTTGTGTTATGGATGGAAATCTGTTTTGGAAAAACCATGAGGGTATCTTATTAAACTGCTTGATTGAAAATGAGGCTAAAAAAATCATGGAAGAATTTCATGCAGGTGATTGTGGTGGACATTTGTATTGGAAATCCACTGTGGATAAAATACTGAGAGCTGGATACTATTGGCCTACTTTTTTCTCTGATGTCAAGAAATTTACCACTTCATGTCATAAATGTCAAGTGTTTGAAGGAAAGAGACAGTTACTGCCACTACCTCTAAGGCCTATTGCAACAGAGAGACCATTTCAGCAATGGGGTTTGGATTTCATCGGAGAAATCAATCCCTCGTCTTCAGGCCAACATAGGTGGATTCTAACAGGTACAAACTACTTCACTAAATGGATTGAGGCAATCCCATATAGACAAGCAAATGATTCCACTATCATTCAGTTTCTTGAGACCAATATTCTTGCTAGATTTGGATGTCCTGATAAGATAATAACTGACAATGTTGTTGCTTTTAGGTCTAAGAAGATGGTCAGCTTCTGTCACAAATTACACATTACTTTGGGCCATTCTACTACATATTATCCCCAAGGAAATTGCCTTGCAGAATCATCAAATAAAAGCCTGGTAAACATGATAAAGAAAGTGTTGGAAGAGAACAAAAAGAATTGGCATAAGAAACGTGTCAATGCCTTATGGGCAGATAGATTAACAACCAAAATATCAATTGGGTTCAGCCCATATGAGTTAGTCTATGGATTAGAATCCAAATTTCCTTCATCACTAGGGATCCCTGTTATGAAGCTACTTCAAGAAAGTCAAGCTGAGCCCAATGATATGTAAAGGAGGGTGAATCAGATTATATGCTTATAGCAAACCAGAGACCAAGTTTATAACAGAGTTCAAATCTTACAAGAGAAGCTCAAGAAAGCTTTTGAAAGAAGGACCAAGGCTGAGGATTTCAACATGGGTGACAAAGTTCTCAAGTGGAATTCAAGAAGAGAAAACAAAGGAAAGCATGGAAAGTTTGATTCCCTTTGGAGAGGACCATTTATCATCCAAGCAGTACAAGGAAATAACACCTACGTTCTTAAGAATCTTGATGAAACTGATTTGGATGAAGGTCCTGTCAATGGCAGGATGCTGAAGCACTATTTTGACTACCTTCCATGAATGCAGTATGGCTGCCCTTGTACATAATTTACTGTGTATAGTGTTTTCTCTAAGCATGTGAATGACTTAATTTCAAGGATCTTGTAGAAGCAGGAAAAGATTGGACTGCAGCAAGTGTTATAAATATGTCAGCCTGCAATTTTGAGGGTTCAAGGATGAAAAGCTCCAAGTTTTGAAAGCAGTAGCCAAAAGGCCAAGGCATGCTGACCTGCTGTTCTTGGTCTTTCAAGAAGAAAAACCATCCCCATATGGATCCACTGTTGGATACCTATACCAATAGGTTTCATATTTCATGATTGGCAAATTCAAATGCCAAATATGCTCTGCTTTGCTCATTCAAAGATCCCATATTTCCAAGGAAAGGCAAGGTGTGTACATGCCTTCATGTCAATTAAATTTTGATGGATGGTCCAATAGTCTAATCTGGATCATGCCATGTTTCAATTTTTCTGTTGTAGAATAGAGAAAGAAATCTGTCCAAACTGTTCAATCTTGGCAGATCAGTAGTTAGGCAGAGAAGCTAAGGTTCCCAACTGCTTAATCTGGGGCCTTGGAAGAAATAAGGCTAGTGCTAGATAGGAAATCAAAAGAAAAAGCCAATGGAAAAGAAAAGGCACATAAAGGGTCTGCAAGTCCAAGTGCACCCTCCAAGAAGAAACAAAAAAAGCTAGGCAAAATAGTTGGGTAGGTAGATGGGGTTGTAGAAGTGGTGTTCTTTTCAAAACTGCATCATGCTGGTCAATACAAGGAAAGCAACACAATGGAGCATATCTAACTTCCCTTTTTATTTATCACTCATTACTAACATCCCTTCACCAGTTGTGGTTATGAAATAAGTCAAGGTTTTCATGTTGGTCCTTGTTGCCTTTAAAAGCCACATTTCTTGTGCAAAGTTCTTTTCATTTTGATCTACTCCATAAGCTAAGTTGTTTTCAAGAAAGCTTAGTAATTTCACTCCTCATTCACCCTCTCCCTCCATATTAACCTCTAACTTTCATTATCTAACTCCCTATGTTTCCCTCTCCCTACTATTATAAACACCATGGTGTATAAACCCCAAGCATTCTATAAATATCCCCTCCTTGGCACTATGGCCATATGATTCACTACCAGGGAATCAAATTGACATCTGGTCAGTCTGAGAACCCAAGCCTAACCTCTCTTCATCCCTCAGAAACTTATTTATTCAGCCAACCCTTCACTTTGCCTAAGCAACCTTGAAAAAACCCTTTTTCACCCTTAGACCCGCTCAAAAGCAAAAAATATGCAAAAACCCACTTTATTAGCCTTATCCTATGTCTGGGACCCATTTGCGCGTTTATGCGAAAATTTTATGAAACCCACTTAGCCTAAGTTTTAATTGCCAAGAGCGATTTTATGAAAATCATTGAAAAACCATAGCTTCTGCCTTTTCCTAAGGTTTTTCTGCTATACATGATTTGATAAAAAAAATACATTACAAACCACGAAATTCATCAATATTTCGAAGGGTCCCGCCGGGCAAAAATTCCAAGGAAAACAATATTTTAATACCCACCCGACGTCGTATCATCTGTGCAAGTCAATAACCCGTCGAACGTCCGATCAAGCCCTTTTCATCCGACGGTTGACGTGGATATCAGACTGGCCCCGACGTCCGAACGATATCGTCCAATATCTGTCAGACGCTGACGTCAGGCCGGGTCCATGCGTCGCCCCCAAAACGCATCGGAGCCCCCTCTGACAGATTCCTTTCCGTAGCATAGGCGGTCCGATATCATACTGCCGTGGTTTCCGGTTTTCCGCCAAAACTGCCTGCCAGCGTCGCCGCCGCGTCACTGCCTGCGTCAGCACCGCGTCCGCAACCCCCGTCCACCACTGCTCCACCTGTCTGCCACCTCACCACCCCCGTGGACCAGTCATAGGCCGCCACGTCACTTGATGACATCATGCTGACGTCATCCGACCCTGACCCACCTGGTGATATCATGCTGATGTCATCCAAAAAAGGCGCGAATGTCCCAAAAAAGCCATATTTTGTCAATTTTCGCGTTCTTTTTGCACTTTTGCAAAAAACTATTCTTGCGCCCTCTGCATGCATTTTACGACCAATTGCACCAACCTGCTCAAAATCGACCAGAGGACCTTCAGCGTGCCTAACCACCTGCATTGGTGACCCGGCCCATCGATTTACCAGGTATTTCTCCCTGCGAGTCTTCTCTAAAACTTGGTTTTTTGTCTGTAATAACAACAAACTCACTTAAAGCACTGAAAACGCATAATTCACCGGAGTATTCCCTGCACCAGGTTCCCACTTAGAAATTTAACGGTCAAAATTCATTAGCCGAGCCTGTTTGAAATAAACTTTCATTGAAAACCTGCATTGTTGTTCGCGCGGTCGTGAACAGAAACCCGGAACCTACATTCAATTGTTGAGGAAGGTCTGCTAAAGACAAAGAGTTGCCTTCTTAAGTGACTGAAATAGTATTGCAATTGCTGCAAACTTGCCATGTTACCCTTCATTTCTCAATTCACCTCTTCACTCAGGCAGTTCTCTTTTTGCCCAGTCTATGTAACATTAGTATTCATACAAGAGTCTAAGTAACCATGGAGACTCCAGTTGCACTGGTTGCTCTCAATGTTGCTCCCTTAAATGCCCCTCAGAGAGAATTGGAATGGCAGGATTTGGCAGACTTAGATTACCAAATCTCAGAGGACTTTACATCACAAAGCAAGTTCCACCTCCACCTGCTGAATGAGCTTAAGGCAAAACATGTGGATGGGACAGACATATTAGGCATTTGGGATTCCTTCCTCCCAATTTTCAGGCTCCCTCAGGTCAACCAATTCCCTGACCTGATTCATCTATGTGCTGTCTGCTATGATCCCACTCAAAGAGCTGTGCTTGACCCTTCAGGCTCAGTTGTATTCTACATGACCCCTGAGGCCATTAGAGAGATGCTGCAATTCAAGACTCAGAAGAAATTGGTTCCCCTGTCTTTATTGGATCTGATAAAACAAGGAGCCAAGATGTTGACAGATGCTCAGATCACAAAGTTGAATCAATTGTTTATTAAAAACTCTGACACTGTGCAGTACCCTCCTATTTATGCTGGTTACCTCAATCAATTGGGTGTAGATCTTGCAGATATGATCAGTTCCATTTTGGGGTACAAATCAGTAGAATTTATTGATGAACCTGTACTGGTGATGATGACTATGTTTGCCCCTGGCAAAACTCCAATCTGTTATGACTATGCCACCTACATTTCAGATAAGATGCATGAATAGTTTTTGAACCTGTCAAGAGAGAAGGTGTTCAGATACACCTCCTACATCTACCACTTGATTCTATATTATCAACATGAGAAATTCTCATTCATTGTCAAAAGAACAGATGCACAAGGCAATCCAAGGTTAGTAGTGTACTGGACCTCAGTATTTCATTGCAGAACCTACTCTCCGTACACTTACTATGAATTTATAGACCTCTTCATTCACCCATCGATGTCTTTGTTCCTAAGCTCGCCTCCTCCAAGACTGACTGATGAGATGCAAAGAATCCTGCAGCTATCCAAAGTATACAGCATTGGGGATTGGTATTTTTACCAAAACTACACCGTTATCAGAATATACGGTTGTGAGTTACCCCCATACAGATTGCCCAAGTATGTGCCTATGAGACTGTTTGCCCTCGAATACTTCAACCAATTTGGGAATGCTGACATGATACACTTCTCAGGCAAGGGCAAGAAGGCATAGCGGAAAGTGAAAAATCAATTGGGCCACCTTGTTTTGAATAAAAGGGAGGAAGGCTAGAAAGAAGCTGATAGAAAGCTAGAATGCCTTGGCCTGAAGACCAGTTTCCTCTGGAAACCCTATGACCCCAATCACTCAATATCATTTAGAAGGGTCAAATATAGGCTCTCTAGTTATGACCATGTAAGTTTGCCCCACATTGAAAAATATGCCAATCAACCAAAATGGAAAAGGGGCACACTGGAGGAACCGATCACACAAGAAGAACTGAAAGAGAGAGCAAGAAGACATCTTCTGAAATTGGCTAACTTGGAACTTCCTGAACATGTATTCTCTCTGGCAAAGCCTCAAGCAGGAGCAGCTGCCTCATCCTCCACAGCACATCAGGAGGCAGTCCAAACCACAAGTCAAGCTCCCAGCAAAGGCAAGGAAAAAGAGATGGAGCAACAGGTACAGCAGGCATAGGTTCAATAGCCCCAACAGGTACCACAGCCACAAAAGGAGCAGCCAGGGCAGGGAGAACAGACAGCAGAGGCCCTAATGGCCGCACAACAGCAGCCAACACAAATGGCACCTCCCAGGCAAGACTCAAGGATTGACTCTTCTGTCCTCCAAACTCCTCAAAGGGAGGATGTAAACAGGAAAAGGGACAGAGAGACTCCCCTTACTGCCTCACCAACTCAAGGGGAGAAGAGGCAAAGTTTAAACCCATTCTCTGAAGAAGAAATTCCAATGGGGCAGACTTCAGGTACAGGCCTGCCCAGCATGGAGGCCTCAGCCAGCTCCTTCCAACAAGAGCAAGAAAGGGCAACAGGAGGAGAAGTTAGCTCCTCAGGCCAGCAAAGGGAAGGTGAGAAGAGCATCAAGCAGGAATTCAAGGACATCAAAAAGAGAAATGAGCCCTTGAGGCTGCAGTTATATAATCATTTATTGAAAATGTCCCCCACAAACCAGCAAAGACTCATGTCTGCATATGATGCACATGAGGGTAAAATGATTATGAGCCATTTACACCAATAGTGCAGCAACCACAGTCAGCTGCAGATTATATCAGGAGCAACCTTGAGGTCCTGTCCAAGGACATCCACCCAATGGATCAAATCGAACTACATAAACAAACGGGTGAGATGGTATATTCCACCTTGGCAGATAAAACCTTGGTGAACTATAGGCTGCAAAATAGCCTAAATAACACCACTGCACAACTTGAGCTGGAAAGGGTTTCCTCTCAAGCTAAAGATAATAGGATCAAAGCTCTAGAGGAAATCATAATAGAGCTTGGACATGATCCTAAAGATGTCAAGGCAGTGTAGGATATTCTGAAGCTGAGGGATGCTGATATGGCAGCATTGAGAAAAATGATAAAGATCCCAGCAACTCTTCATCCTCAAACAGAAGAGATTGCCCAGCTCAGACAAGATAAGGATGCAGCTGCTATGTTGATTACATTATATAAAGAGCTCATCCACACCCAAGAGAGGCTGCAGGAAACAGAGGCCACCCTTTAGACAGCATTGCAGCAAAAGGAGGCAGGGCAAATCTCACAACCTCCTCCAGAAACAATAAATCTTGAGGGAACCCCTCAAACCAATGCCCCTCCCAGCCAGCAGACACAACAGGCATCACCATCCACCTCAGCACCAACAACAGAGCAGGCTGAGGAATGAAATTCAAGCCTTGGAGTCTCAAATGTCAGAGTTAAATCAAGCCAAGGACACTCTGGCTAAAATCAATGAGAAATATGACAAGTCCAAGCAGAATGTGGCTGAAAGAGAAAGGGAGGTCAAGGCTCTCAAACAGAGAATAACTAAGCTAGAAAAAGAGCTCACACTGGACAAGGTGACATCTGAACTCAAGAGGGTTCTGTGGGCCAATATTGGCCAGTCCATCACAGACCAGTGGGAGTACATTGAAGCCATCCATGAGCAGATAACGCTCATTGGAAAAGCACACAGAGAGATCCAACGGGCAAGGGCATTTCTGGGCAATATGCCTGAGATTGCCACTAAAATGATAAACGTGCTGAACTACAGGACAAGCTCCCAGCTCATCAAAATGGGAATTGGCAAGAGGACTGAGGCCATTTCACTGATCAAAAGGGTCCTGACATTAAGAAACCTGGTCAAACCCTGGAAAGAAGAACCCAGGATATGCAAGCAGATATCAACAAATTCCAGAACAGGTTCATGGCATTGCAAAACAGGGGTCTTCCTAGCTTGCTGGAGCCATCAGGAAGGTTGCTCTCACATGAAAAATATGCCAAGAGAGTGAACACTTTTGCTAGAAATCAAATTGTAGAGACAGCTAGTACATCAGCAGAAACAGGACCAGCTACAGGACAGACCCTCTTCAACATGGTGGAGAGTTTATTTTTTATTATGAATGAAATCACACACTTGTTTGATGAGCCTCCCCATTTTTACAAATACACAGAGGTAGATGAGACTATGGGGTCAATTTTGAGGCATCAATTGCCTACACAGGATGTGTGGGATAATTTGATACAATTACTGTTAAATCAAAGTCAGTAATTATGTTTTTTCTTTTTGAAAATATTTAAATTTTCATATACAGGAAGATAAAGACACATCAGCAGGTATACAGAAAGAGGCTGAGCCAACTCAGCACAAATATTCGGCCACCACAGCAGCACTGGAAGTCATAGGTCACAGGGCCAAGAAGCTACAGTAGGACAGAGCTACACAGACACGTCATTCAGCAGTTATAACAAAGCGCTCAACCGACTCAGTGAGCTCCAAAGGTCAAAATTTTCTGACAAGATTAAAGAGCACTTATGTTGTATTAAAATATTGTAATAACTTCTTATCTACTACTCCTGTATGAGTTAAAGTAGACATTTATCTCTCATATGACTCAATACCTGAGATATTTTGTATGAGACACTTCTATATATTCCCCCTCGCGTTAGTTAGCAGGGGTTGGACCTTGGATGTAAGAGATTATTCATATCTATTATGCTGCTCTTTTACTGTAACTCTCAGAGAAGTAATACAAAGGATGATGGAATTTCCAAAGCTCTGTGTTGCTTGATGTTTTGCTGGTGTTTAGCTGAAAGTTGCAGGATTCCTGCGTATCTCATGGCACAATAAGTTTCTCTTGTAACTCTTTGTTATGTGTTTGTTATCTTTCAGATCTCTTTCATGTTTCCTGTGTTTAAACAGTTAATAGCAAGGAAAATGAATAGTTCCAGGACTTAATCACAGATTACCCTGAACTCAATCTAAGCTATTTTTAATGTCTTTTCTTTAGTTATAGTAATGAAAGCGTAATTCTTAATTGCTACCCTTTCACACTATTTCTTCACAGTGATTATTGTTTCAGGAATTCAAGTTTTCTCCTGAGGAATACATCCCTTTCTCACACCCCAGCTTTGTGGAAAATTCTTAATTGCTTTTCACTGGTTGTTTACACTCCATCATCACAATTTAAAGTTTGTTTCATGAAGTATCTAAATGGCCTTGTAACTCCAGCTGCACCAAATTTAGGATTTCAAGAAACCAACAGCCACAGACTCCATTTCCCAATGGACTAATTTTACCTGCAGAACTACATTTCAAAGCTTTCAGAAAAACATCCTCCCAACCAAACATAAACCAAAAAAGCTTCACTTCATAACTAGCCTAAAATCTCCCTAGAACAGAGACAAACCTTAAAGAGAGAGCCTTCTCTGATTACAACTAGGCTAGAAGCTGTAGTCCAAAGATTGGTTAGTGGTTACCCTGGCCGTATTCCCTTGGGAGTCATAGGGAACAACCAGGGTGATAACAGGTGGCACGACTTCTGTTGAAGTCGTTGTTGAACTACTAGGTTGATCATTATCCTTGTTGTTCAACATCTGTGGATTCACGTAATCTTTACTCCTTGTCATTATTAGAGCATCATTCAGTTGCTTCGAGATTGAAAACATTAGCACTTGGGACGGGGAAGCATTTTCGTTAGCAACCAGATTTGTTCCTGGGTTTGGAAACGGATCAGTCAGTACAACCGATGTTTTTAAACTTTTGAAGAATTTTCTAAGTTCTTCTTTATATGGACACTCTCTGGTCCAGTGATCCTCGTCACATATACTGCATGGATTTTTTGGTTTCGCATTCTTAGAAGGGTTTGCAGAAGATTTTCTAGGAGACGAGTCTCCCTGATTTTTCTTCTTCCCTTGTTTCTTCTTCTTGCCTCCTAGTTTCTTGGTTTCTTTGCCTTTGTCTGTTGACACGGCATTTACTTCTGAGGCTAGAAGTTCCTCATTTTCATCTTGACTCGAAACCGTGTGGGCCTTTTTCGATGTGGCCTTTGCAGTTTTAGTGCTTGTCGTACCTATCACACCATCACCGGCATGAGAGTATTTGTTTGATTTAGGAGGCAGAGGAACGGAGAATTCTGGTCTAGGAGCGTCAGGGATTTCATCGTAGAGCATGCCAGACTGAGTCTAGATCAAGTCTAGATATTGTGCACGAGCAATAACTTGTTCTTCAGTGACGGCTCCTCCCTTTGCCACATATTCTGTAATAGCGGGTAACAACGACTTAACAAACCATTCAGCCAATAGCTGATCAGGAACATATGTTTTTACCATTCTACGACGACGCCGCCACTCATGAATATCATCGGATATGTGAGTGGCTCTCGTTTGTTTGAAATAGGTAAGAAGCTCAGTTCCTATTTCGTACCTGATAGGTAACTGAAAATGGGTTAAAAAGGTTGTGGTTAGGGTACTGAAGTTATCAAACGAAGCTCTAGGCAGTTCGATATACCACTTTGTTGCCGGACCAGTTAACGTGCGCTGAAAGAGGTAAGGCGAATCGAATCATCATTGAGAGTGTTTGATGAACACCATAGATGAAAGGTCATCCAATGATTCGATGGGTCTTCACCCAAATTTCCATTAAATTTAGGAATATCTGACGGAAGTTTATGCGGAATCGCCGGCCACCACGGGGCGTAGGCAATTGGATCGTTCGTTAGTCGACTTAGATCTGGTAACTCTAAAGTTGCCACGAAGGGCAACTGTTGATTCAGGCTTGGTTGAGCATACCCAAGATAAGACAGAATCGTTTGAGCAGTCGGTCTTTGCATACCAGCATAATGCATTTGATGTTGGTAACTTTTGTAAGGTTGATGGGCATAACCTATGATATGGTTTATACGGCTGCCCATTACTTGCAAAGACTTGTTGCTCATATCTTTGGTAAGCCTGCTGGAATTGCGGTTGTTGTTATTGTACTAGCCATGGTTGTGAAGCCATGGACTGTTGTCCAGTACTGACTGTTTGACCAAGATGGGGATTGGTGTTCCCCGTTTGAACCTACACCATTCCACTAGTTGGTGACTGTGGTTGTGTCGGAGGTACAAGAGATTGTTGTATTGCAACCTGCGAAACTTGAGGTTGGCACACAACTAGTGACGCTTGTACTTGCGATACTGCCACAATAGCCAGTGTAGTGGGGATGTTTGTCATAGGTGAACTTTTTTGTATTGAGCATACAACTCTTGGTTGTTGAGACAGGATTGGTACCCAACCGCTAGTTGTGGTTCCAGCATAACCCAAATTTTGTTGCAAACTCACGCATGGTTGTCCTTCCGAGGAAGACAATGAAAGGGTATACGACCCTCCATACGACGGTAATCCAGTGCTCAAAGGAATAATTTGCCTTCGGGGACCGGTTTTTCCAAATTGACCTTGTGACGGATCAATTTGTCGAGACTCAACATAAGAGATTCCAGATATAATTCCGGACGAACAAATGGGAACAGTCCATACTGTCGAAATAGTCCCTGGATGGACTCCATCCAGTGACTGAAAGCTGGTTGGGACAGATGGCACATCGACGAACATTGTCGGAATAGCAGAAGGAACTTTCGTTGTTGCTGTGTCGGGTGACACAGTCCTTGATGTTGATGGTTGTTCAGACATATTAAGCCTATCCAAAAGATTCCTCAGCGATTCTTCAAGAACTTCCGAGGGTGGGTGAATATTTTATGATGAAGAAGGATACAGGGCGATCCCAACTCCAAGTTGCGTTGGAGTGCTAGACAGAGGATCTACCACAATCTCTTCTATGGCAATCAATCTAGGAGGAAGAGGCAGACCGCCAGGTCCGTAAAATATTTCTGGTGCTGAAGAAGATGTAAGTCCTGCAGCAGCAGACGGTTGGGGAGTAACACCTTCCGAATCAGCTATAGACGGAGCCAGTTCATGAATAGAAGTGTTAATCGTCACACTAGGATCAGTTGTAATGTCCTTTTGTTGTTGCGGAATTTCTTCTATAGAGGTAGGGATTCCAGAAATGTTCAGAGTAAACAGAGTCTCTGAGGATGTTGGAGTGCTTGCTCCAACCAACCTAGGGGACTTCGATCCGGTTAAACGAGTTCACTTCATCTGGAATGGTTTCGCTTCTAGAGTCAACAACAGTTGACTCGTGAGTCTCTGCGAATGACGGGGTTTTGATTGACTTTCTTCCATGATTGCGGATTACTTGATCAACTCAAAATAAAAAGTGAAAAATGTTTTTCGAATTAAATGAATTTTAGATGCTTTGACACAACTCGTTTTTTAAATTTTAAAGATTCGAGAAAAAACAAAAGATGACTCTAGTCGCCTTCGATTTTTATTGAGCCTGAAGTGACAAGTGCTCAGAGGACCTTTTCCTTTAAGGTGTCTGAAAAGGAGAAAAACAGACTTCTCTGGAGATCTAGGAAGAGAGGATTACCAAACTAATTGCAAAACTGCAGAATACTTTTTACGGTACAGCAGTCAATCTTCCCGAATGTTGCGTTCGGTGCATTGCGATCAATAGGGCGGCAGACACGGCTTCCTAAGGATAAAGGATGCAGCCTATTGTGGTCTCCCAATATATACTTGACGGTACGTGGGAGCACAAGTCCGTACTGGAACTTGCCGTCTCAGAGTGGAGGAATCACCCAACCAATACCAGAAGCAACAGTTACCAGGTTTTATGACGCCAGAATATGTCTCTAGCCTAGACCTCTAGATGTTGTGCGTTAAGTTTCAAACTGTTGTTAGATTCATTGAATTTATTTTAAGTTGATCTTGTTTAACAATTTTCCTTTCAGGTTCACCACATGATGTGTATATAATTCCTAAAATGCAGTCTAAGATGATAAACAAACGTTTAATCTTTTTTCAGCAAAGAAAATCATAGCTACTAAAGGGAAGAAAGTCAAGAATCTTTTCTTCACAGAGCACAGAGCACACGTTGAATGCATAGTCCTAAATCAAGCCAAGAAATCAAAATGCAAATGCACATGCATGTATTTGTTTTCAGCCTTCTTAATGTGAATGATGTTAATAAAGCTATGGGCAAACTGAATTACTTTTAAAGCGACAGTACTCAACAAAATTCTTTTTCAAAATGAAGTGAAAGAAAGAGAGACACTTTGCGATTTTTAAATGAAAATTGCTTTTCAACACTTTAAAACTACTAATTCAAATCCTATGCAATAGTAACTGTATAATCGACTATCAAGAACAATGGGATTGTTTCCTAAAACTGAAAACGATAGCTACGACACTTTCAGATCTAGAGACGATAGTTCGACTATGCTACCTTTTTGCAAAAGAGAACTAAAAACGATGCACAATACATAAAAACATTTATAGTTCTTTGCACTAAGGAGGTGGAATAATGCAAGAGAAGGGGGTTTTCACAGAAGTACACTGACTACAGACAGCAAAACTCTTGAATAGGACTGAAAACAGTGAGAAAAATCCGCAGCCTGAGGGTAAAGTTAACCCTCCCTGACCATCGCACCTGTTACACAGTGAAATCAGTATGCAACGCACCTACTGCACTCGGGAAGTGCGATGCATACAGATTGCCTTGAAGGCAGGGTGTGATGGTAGCAGTGCGAGACTTTGAACAGATTTTGACTCACAGTTTGCAATCTAGTTCAGGTGTTTAGGTCAAATAAGTAAAGATCAGTGTATGTAAAACACAAGGGTGATCTAAAGAGGTTACTAGAGCCACCACTTAGGGCAATTAGATTGCTTGCAGATCTATTGTTTGATTCATAAACAAAACCCAGAGATAGGCTGAAGCAACATTGATCTACTTTGCATTTGTATAACAAATGCAATTCGAAGGCTAGCTGGCTTGACTTCAGGCTCCATCCGTATGTTTATAAAAGAAACGAGGATAGATAGAATAACAAGTAATCTATTCGATCCCCAGTGGAGTTTCCATTTTGTTATCCAGGAATAGTGTCCACTCGGATGCTGCTATTCCCACTAAGATGGGTGGCTATCTTAGAAACAAACAATCAAAGTCTACTATTGTTTCCTTTTATGAAAATAGACAAGAAGAGAACCAAGAAGACCAACTTGAGTCTTGCGTTTGATTTCCTCTCCTTCTTGATAGAGCTTCACCGCTTCTTCTTTGTCTGCCCAGCTTCAAAAGAACCCGTGGAATCACAGCAACATACTACTATCCAAGAAACAAGGATCTAAATTCATAAATAATACAGGATCAGATGTGTATTAACCATATACATGCATATATAAACAAGTACACAAGAATATGGAAGGAAACAAGAATAGCTTTATCAAGATGAAAAGTAGCAAGAGGATTACAACCATGTGCTCTGACCCAGCATCATCCTCTAGCTAGGAAGCCCTTCTTCACCTCAAGCAAAGCTTAGATCACCCACCACTATGAATGTGCACCAGAAAACCAACAACACTTCTCTATAAGATACAAAATTCCAGCCCCTGGATCTCTGTGATGAGGGATCCATATATAGATGATTACAGAGAGGTGAGTCATCTTCTAGGATCTTGATTAGTGTCTTCTCTCTGATAGTTCCTGCTTCCACTTGGAGAATGATGATCTCTTACTCATCCCTAGTCGAAAATAGAGAGGCAATTGTCAGAGGGGAAGCTTCTGGAAGATTCCATGATCTTCCACCTCGCATTTTTGTCCCTGCCATTTGTCCATTCCTGACCATCGCACCCTATAGAGGAGAAAATCAGTATGCATCACACCTTATACACTGGGAAGGTGATATGCATCGCACCCTCTGCATTGAGCTTTCAGTATGGTCTAGTTTTGACCATTTATGAGGAGTTTTCAGTGGAGAACTTCTGGGAGATGATGTAATCAGCTGACCTTGTTCGTTTAGGCAGTGAAGCAAAACTTTTAGGGACTTAGGAGCCCTCAGTTTATGGAAATTTATGATTGGGGTTGAAGTGCCCAAAAATTTCTATAACACGCACCGGGATTTCTCCTAAAGGCACAGCAACTGCAGACAAGCTAGAGACAAAAAGCTGAGGAAAGGGAAAAGTCCATCAAGAAGTTATCCAAGTTGAATTGGGATACTTACTGGCAATACTTGGTTAAACCGAACAGTCAATGCATGACTCTCAAATTCCTTACAAACTCTGCCGAGAAAATAGCGCCAACACTTGCTGATTCTGTTTTCGAAGGGAAATTAAAATCGGAGGTCGGCCAACCGACGCTCCTCAAGCCGATGCTGAATGCTTGTGATCTCAGAGAATAGGTACGTAGATAGTTAACTCTAGATTCAGTTTTAGTTTTAGTTTTGATTTATTTTTTCCTTAGATGAGGACGGTCATTAAACCTCCTCCTATATTTTTGTAATAAACTATTTTTAGTATTTAGGAAGTAGTATTTTAACCCCTCTCATGCATTTAGAGAGGGGTCCTAAAATTTGTCAAAAACATTTCCTCAGAACATGCACTTCTACACCCTCAAAGGAGGTTTTGATGAATGAATGGAACAAGATTTATTGATATCTATGTTTAATATTTGCTACTGAAATGCACTTTTGTACTCTTAGTAGGTGTTGAATTAGTAAGAGATAAATCTATATTGCTGAAGCTCATGAGTAGAACTTGTTATCAATGGTACTTTTATCTCTTAATGATTTCTGCTTATGTGTCCAAGTAATATTTTATGCTCAGTTATTTATATATGAAAGCTTGAATGTTTGAGTTATTATTTGGCATTTTTGTATAGTAATGACTATTCTATTTATGCTCAATCTATGAATGACTTATTATGCGATATGCTTTTCGCAATTGTTTCGACTAACTTTTTATACGAAACAATTCATTTTTATCAAATTCTTTTCTTGTAGTGATTGAATGATCTTTATTACCAATTTCTATTCGAAATTATTTTAGATCACATAAGTAAAAAGTTGAATCACGGGTTAGTTTTAGACTTAAATATTTATGTTCATTAGAATACAATTGCATGTTCTAAATTAGACTTAGATTAAAAGCATTTACTTAGAAATCTTTAGAAAATAGAAATATCAATTCTTATCAAGACACACAAATTGGGAAACTGGTCCCATTATCCCCAGTCAGACCCACCATCCCAAACGGAAAAGGAGCTGCTTTCAAGGTCCGGACCGGGTGGGTATCCCCCTTGTTATAGACCCGATTTTCGGGGCTTCAACAAAACCTTAGAATCCTAAATATGATGTGATGGATGGTGGATGATATCCATAAAGTGTCGTAAGTGGGGTCATTTTTGCTACAGTATGGTTTTGAAGTGTTATACCACCATTCAGCCAAAGGCAACCATTTGACCCATTGTGTATGTTTATCAGATACAAGGAAACGAGGATACCCTTTGAAAACATTTGTTTACTATCTCTGTTTACCCATTAGATTGAGGATGATAAGATGAGCTATGAGCTAACTAAGTACCAAGACAAGAAAATAATTCTGTCCAAAAATTTGCAGTGAAAATGGGATCTATGTTGCTTACAATAATCTTTGGGTTTCCATGTAGCTTTTGACTTGTTTCCATAAATGCAATAGAAACTGTACTAGATTTAAATGGATGAGATAATGCACAAAAGTGTGGATACTTGGTAAGTTCATCAGCTACCACCATGATGGCACTCTTTCTTTCGGACTTGGGTAAACCAGTGATCAAATCCATTGAAACCTCCTCCCAATGTTGGCTTGGAATGGATAAATGTTAAAATAGACCTAGGGTCTTAATTGTTTCAACTTTATTTTGTTGGAAAAAAAAACATCCCACCACACATTTTTGAACATCAGATTTATGGCCATCCCAAAAAAAATCCTTCTTAATCCTATGGTAAGTTTTTAAAAATCCTGAGTGCCCTCCTAAGGAAGAGGTGTGCAATTCCATAAGAATATTTTGTTTGAGTTGGGAATTCTTACATAGTTATAAGCTATCTTTGTACCATAATGAATCATTTTTCCAGCTAAATGTATCTGATGTACTGGGATCTTGTTGTAACTTTTGAATGAGTGCCCACACTTCTTCATCATTCTTCCATTCATCCCTTGCTTCGTTTATCCAATCTGGTTGGATAATAAAAATGGTGCAAAGCAATGCTTCCACATCTTGATACTTTCTTGAGAGTGCATCTGCCACAACATTTTGCTTCCCTTTTTTATAGATGATTTCAAAGTCATAACCCAACATCTTTGTGACCCATTTTTGTTTCTTTTCTGAAGATAATCTCTGTTCTAAAAAATATTTGAGACTATCATGATCCGTTTTTACCTTGAAGTGTCTTCCCATTAGGTAGGGTCGCCATTTCTTAAGTGCATGTAGTATTGCCAGCATTTCTGTTTGGTCAATTTAGAGTGTCCTAAATTGTTGTATTAATTGTCAATCTGGGAGTCGTAAACTATTGAAGTGTGGTGCACTATATGTGCAAGATAACCTATTTCTTACTTTTTTGTCGTTTTTGAGTTTTTGTTTTGTTTTGGCTTTATTTATGTTAATTCCCTAATGTGAGATGGAAATTCTAAAAGACAAGTATGATATAAATGTTCAAGGCAATGATGTCCTTTAAAATGATTTTCAAAACTTCAAACTTTTAAAAAGAGGTTTTAAAACATGCAATGATGAAACTAATTCCTTAAAGAGAGTGAAAATGTGCCACTATTCTAATTAAACAACAGTGAGCTAGTGACCATGAAACCTAGTATCCTTGTTGTCATGAAAATATAAGAAAAATTGAACTCAAAGAAATCCAAGAATTGCAAGCAAAGTAAACTAAAATCACATTACATCAACTCATATTTTGACCCCTCACCATTCGACTCGCTCTGGCTTTAGGAGGTAACTGCGAATGACATAAGCAATTCAATAACTAACTTGCAAAAAAATAAACTAATATCAAACTACGCATTCATACTTCAATCCCTCACCATTCGACTCGCTCTGGCTTTAGGAGGTAACTGAGAATGACATGAGTAATTTAATATCTATCTTGCAGAAGAGTAAATGAGCAAAACTAAAATAAATAACACAGTGTTGGAACTAAAAACTAAAGGAAATGAATCAGCAGAAGGACAATAATAATTCCATGTCATTAGTCATTAGAAAACTATGTGCAAATGCCCGGGCTACCTATTGTAATCTGAAACAAAAGCACTAATCAGTTAACAGCATATAAAACGTGAAAAGAAATGGACAACTATCAAATGTTAATACCATAAGAAATGTGATATATATACAAGTGAATGATTATGGCATAAGGAACATAAAGAAATAAAGCATGAAACTCTACAGTAATAAACAAGACCTCGGCCTGTGCAGGGGCCCTCTGCACAATCCTCGAACAATCAACGATCAACCACGAATTGAGCTCAGAAACAGAGTCTTCTCATGTATTAAAATGCAGTCATAACACAGAGATAAAGTTACGGCACAGTGGGCTCGTTAACAGTCGGAATTACATTACCAAAAAGCTAACTAATATGTGTATGAGAACACATTATTTATAACAGAGGATGACATAATTGTTTTCCTACACTCTGTGCTGATAAAAGACACGTAAACAACCACGTCCCGAGATTTAGCATTATCGCTGCTGTGAAGATTCAATCTTTGGAGGGTGGTTGTTGGATCCGGTTCATGGAGCAGTCCACAAGTGTTAATTTGTCCCCTTAGATCTAGGAACAACCACGCAAAGCTTCACGTGGTGACAAACAGAGTTTTATCACCGTAGGACCCTTAAGTTGACCACCACTTTGCCCACCGTTGACTATGGCCTCTTCTGATGAATTCGACCGAGCCAATAGGACTCGGTCCATGTCCACATCGTTTGCAACTTTCCCATGTGGATCTATTCACCCGAAGACACCTGCAATGTAGACTTTGACAAAACAGATGTGAAAGTTGGGCTGACTGCGGAAAGTGACAAGATTCCGCAGCCTATAAACAAAAATCTAGTTTAAATAGCAACACAAACACATAATCAAGAAACCACTTTAAATGCCCTTTTTTTAACTAATATGAAATGATACTGATGACTTAGGAGGTTCAGATGAATGGGAAGAAGCTAGAAAAAGGTGTAGGAAAGATGCAAGTTTGGGACTCAACATACCCCCACTGTGAAGGTGTTGCATGTCCTAATGCAACCAAAATTTTGACTATCTCCCCTTCAAATCATATGTTCTGAAGCTTCTGCCAGTATATCTAGCCCTCTTCCTCTCTTTCTTGGTGCTGCGAACATCCTGGGCTTCTTCATCAAGCATCTGAATTTAAGATTAATCAGTGCTCTACTTATCTTCTTGCATTTCTTCTTCAATTTTCTGTTCTTTTTGTGCCATTGTCCCAGGTGTAGCATAGTGTTGTCATGGATGATCTTGTCCAGTTTGCTCTACTCTTTGAGTGCTTCATTTTCATTTTTAATATGTCGATTTAAAACCTCCAACTCAAAGATTTCTTATTTCAATGATTGGACTAGGGCTTCTTGTGCTATGTGAGGCTGACTGGATGAAGTGCTGGGACCCATGGTTGTTCTTTCTAAGGATTCTATGTAATCATACACCTGTTGCTACCTTGGATCTATTTCGGGTGTTGTTTTCCTGGGCTGTCCCCAAAATGTTGTGGAGGAGAATTGACTTCAAACTCCGGCCGAGAAGGACTCATGTCATCATCTTGAGGACTAGTTTTAACATTTGGATGAGAATGAGGTGGACTACTGCTAGTTGGAGTTTGTTCAGGTGTTCCTTTTCCCAAATGAACAAAATGGGGTCCTTTCATTTGTGCTTTTCTCCATTTTCCATTAAGCCTATTGCTTCTTCTTACATATTGCGGACTACTGTCTTTTTCCTTGCATTTTCCTTTTCCTTTTTTTTTGGCCATAGCTGTCTGTTCCTGAAGGTGAACTAATCTCTCAGACAATACTTGATGGTCTTCCTCTGAGGAAGGGGTTTGATGCACAGCCTCAATGCTTCTTTTCTCTTTTGATTTTGTTGGCTGTTTACCCTCGGTCTCTTCCTTCCTCCTTTTAGACAGTCTTTCTTCTCTACTAGTTCTCTCAACTGTGTTAGTAGTAATCTTTTCCTTCCCCCTTTTAGAAAGTCTTTCTTCTCTACTAGTTCTCTCAACTGTGTTACTAGGAGTCTTTTCCTTCCCCCTTTTAGACAGTCTTTCTTCTCTACTAGTTCTCTCAACTGTGTTAGCAGGAGGGCTTTGAGTTTTATCATCTGTTCTCTTTCTTCTACTTCTTTTTGATGTACTACCTTCAGGGGTTTCTTGAGGTTCTTCAAAGAAATTTCTAATTAAAAATTACTCCCAAGTATCCCTTTTCTCCTTTAATTGTTTTTCTATCAGGATTTTCACGAGACCATGGTGATACAAATGTGGTTCTACGTCCCCCAGATGCTTTTGGATGGTTATAGACATCTTTTCAAACGGTTTAATAAAAATGATGGCAGATTAAGGATCTCGTTGTCTAGGAAATTCATTAACAGATGGGCATGATACATGTACATTACTCCAAAATGTCCCTCACAGGTGATAAATTTTTTAATAACTAACAATAAGCTAGCCCACTCTTCTTTTAAAACATGAAAAAGAATTCCATTTTTGAAAACGGTGACATCCATACCTGGGTCACATAAGATCACTCTCCAAGCTTCATCACCAATGCTCCAGTTCTTAAACCAGCGTTCACCTCCCTGGGGAAGTTCTGTGGCCGCTGCTATTGACGCTTCAGTTACTGTGAATTTTAGGTCTCCAATTTCCACCTCTAGTCCGTCAAAAGACCTTGCAAAGGCCTTTGTAACCTCCCTATGGTAGCCTTTGAATTTCTGGATAAAACGTAACCACCTGGCCTTCTTCAATATATCTTTCACTTATGGATATCCTTCAATAAATTTGGGTCCCTCTGGTTCTACCCTCATCAACCATCCCATCCTTCCTTCTGTTCTTTAAAACTTGTCTGAATTAGCAGAGATGGTCAGGGTTTATGAAGGAGACCAGCAACTGTAAGCGGATATCAGAGAATAGGTAAACAGAATGAAGCGGAATAGAGAACAACATGGGGTGAAGGCTTATGTGAGCACGGTGGAAATGAAGCCGTGAGGTCAATAGAACAGTAGGGGGAGAAAGTGCATCCGGTAGTTTTTAAAATTGGGTGGCTGTAGAATGGATGCAAGCACGTTTATAAAATGGCTGCGGATTTTGTGCGGCTGAAAGAAGCCGTAGTCAAATCAACCACAATTCATAATCACAAATGGAGTGTGAGAATATTTCCAAACTTGAGTTAAATCCGATAATTAATCATAAGACCGTTGGAAAATAAATGCATGGCTTATGGAGGAATGGCATGGAATGAAATGGTTATAGAGGCGATTTCGTTTAATCATTGCATATAGTTGAGCTCGTGATTTAATAACTATGTAAAAATGTTTTAGAATGCCATTTGAAATAAATTTTTGTTCATACCTTGGAATTCTTGTCATTTTTCCTTAGTCTTCAATCAGTTGCTCCTCATTGGTGCTTTTGAATGCCTTATGTCTTCATAATATATCCTCATACCTGCATTTGATTTCATGATTATTGAACTAACATCTGATAGTAAAAAAAAAAAATCTTTTTTTTTTAAACAGAGTGGTGGCTGCAGAAACCCAACTGGCTGCGGAATCAGTGAGCAGCTGCGGAAACTAACTTTAGCTGCGGAAACTAACCCAACAAGCTTATAACTGAATGAGATGTATAAATGATGACTGACTGTGTTATCACTGTAAAACTTCCTTAAAAAATTTGGACAACTTACATGGTTTCTCAATTCTTGTATCAGTCATGGTCAAGTCATGGTGAAGTCATTTTTATGATTTAGAGTCTAATTCATAGGATTAGAGTCTCATGTCCATATTCAAATAAAGTTTCATAGCCTCATTCCATGTCCTATAAGCCTCACCATGTGTTTTGACATCATTTTGATTCCAAAGGATTCATGTTAGTCTTGGTCTATTCTTTCCATGGTTGTTTCCGTGTCTAAGATCTATAAAAGAGTCTTGTTGGTATGGTCAAATAGCGTCAACACTCCATTCTTTCCCATCACTGGTCCCACATCACCTAAAATTCCATGTGTCAAACTTGTGTCAAGGTTTTCATAGTTAAAAACTCACTCTAAGTGTTTTCGTAGCGTCCTACGAAACCCCTATAGCAGCCTGTTTTAGCAGAGAAAAACTGTTTTTACTAGTCAACTTACAGAAGTTTTCCTGAGCAGCTGAGAACTCCATTTTGCAAAATTAAAGATTTTTTTCTTCCTAGCATGTTGCACTACAAAAACATCTTTCCGTTTCTTCAAATCCATTCTGAGGTGGGAGAAATGAAAGACTAAACTTGCGTTATGAAACTGTTGTAGGTGCAAGTTTTTCACAGGCATATTTCCTGTTTTACACCTGTTTTTCAAAGGCATATTCTGGGAGGTAGGAATGGTGTTTCAAAAAACCAAGAGATTTTTTGGTTTATCAGGGATCGAATCAGAAAAACCTCCTTCCGTTTCCTCAAATACATCATGAGCTGGGAGAAATGAAGGACCAAACTTGCGCTACGAAACTGCTGTAGGTAAAGTTTTTTCAAAATCAAAATTTCCTATTTTACACGTCTTCTTCAAGGATCGATTCTGGACAGCTGGAGAAGTATTTTACAAAACCAAGAGAGGTTTTTGTTCTAAACATCCTGGACTACAAAAACCTCCTTCAGTTTCAAAAAATGTGTCATGGATGAGGAGATAAAGGCTCTGTCACACGTCCCCTTTTCAGGGATCCTAAACCTAAAAACAGGGAAACATGTTCCCTAATTTCTAGGGTTTGCCTTCAACAGTCAAATGACCACGTGGGAGGCTTCATAAAGTTCGATTTCATGGAGTGTTAGGTGTCAAATAATGCTTTAAATGTTTATATATGGTTGTTGTAATCATAATAAGGAGTTACACTCCTAGTTGTATTAGGTCTCTAGGACTCCTAGTTAGGTGTCATTTGCATTTAATAGTTAGTTTTAAGTATCATTAGGTGTCCTAGTAGGATGAATTCGAATTCCCCTCATGCTTGAGGAGGAATATAAGTTAGAATAAGAGCTCTATATATAGCTGAAGCAGCAATGTACTCAGGGTTGGAAAATTTTATGAAAAAGCTTGTATTTGGCTTGTGTAAGACTCTGTTTCAGTAATACATATTTGGCTTTACTTCTTAGGATTCATGAGGGATTTTTTATGTTCAGAATATGTGTTGTTGTCCTTTTCCTAATTCTTGCAGTGGTATGGATGTATAATCACTCAGAATTCACTGAATGTGCTCTGACTTCCTGTATACATTTATAAACTGTGGTCCTATATGAGTTTATGTTCTGAATGTTTAAATGTTGAATGCCCTGACTTCCATGTAAGGCTGAGTTAATTGTTATATTGAGGTGTTGTTGACTCCATAAGCCCAATGGATAGTTGTTAAATGTGTTTCCACCATTTATATTTCTCAGAGTTGTTTTATAAGAGTTAGCCATCTTATCTTTAGTCAAAATCAATAACCCTTTGAGAGAGCCCTCTCAGGCTAAGGAGGCTAAGCCTTAGTCAAAAGATTGGTTTGAAACAGTTACTTGAAGTTTTCCTGGTTTGCAGCCTTCCAGGGCTTGATTTTGAGATAACATTTTGGTGCGTCTGCCGGGAGTCTGAGGATTATTCATTCCCGAAATTATGAGGTTGAACTTCTAAAGGTAGCAGGAGCTCAGACATCTTTTCGAGGCTGCAAATCTACCTTGGCGACTCCACACATCAAATAAAAAATTGGAAGGTGACTCCACTGCTAGAAGATCAGTAGCTTGATGA
>APFE031353978.1:0-14808 GCA_000404065.3 Pinus taeda | reverse complement strand
CAAAAAAGAGTTGAAAGTGGACCACCTTTTTAATTTCATTTAACAAGTTAGAAAGGAAAAAACACGACAATATTTTCATATTTTACGAGTTAGAAAAGAGCTTAAAGAAGACTCGTCCTAGAGGAACGAGTGGTATAAAGGGTAGCAACTGGTTCCGGTAATGGTGGAACTGCTCAAAACATGTAATGGTTAAGAGGCTGGCTAATAAAACCACTCATTGCTGCAGTCCCTCGGGAAAGGAAAAACAACCAAGTGAAAGCATATGACCAGCCAAAGAGATGGTGTCGATTGAATGAAACAACCAAGGCTCATCTAACAAAATTTAGCGGATAAAGACGACAATCACAAGATCTAAAACGGGTATGGGTTCATTTTTACACAAGCTTGAACATAGAGAATTTTGCTTGGATTCAGTTTCATGTTTATACAAGCTTCAAACAAAAAACTATGTTTGTTGCATGCCCCCAGCATAATGAATCAAATCAAGGACATGCCCCCAAGCTTCATTTCATTCAACGAGATGGGTGAAATGAAGGTTCACTTTCGAGATCTTGAACAAAGACTCGATTTGGAAAGGGAGTTGTTCATTTTTTAATGAGGTTGACACAGTAAAAGAATTATCCTCATAACCCTTGATTCATTTTTTAACGAGGTTGACTCAAGATCAAGAACTTTCCTCAAAACCCTTGATTCATTTTTTTAACGAGCTTGACACAAGACAAGGAACTATGCTCACGACCCTTGATTCATTTTTTAACAAGTTTGACACAGGACAAGGAACTATGCTCCATGATCCTTGTTTCGTTTTTTAACGAGCTTGACACAAGATAAGGAACTATGCTCCAAACTCCTTGATTCATTTTTTAACGAGCTTGACACAAGACAAGGAACTATGCTCCATGATCCTTATTTCATTTTTTAACGAGCTTGACACAAGACAAGGAACTATGCTCCAAACACCCGGTTTCATTTTTTAACGAGGTTGACACAGGAAAAAATTATCCTCGAGACACCCGGTTTCATTTTTTAACGAGGTTGACACAAGAAAAAACTATCGTCAAGACACCCGGTTTCATTTTTTAATGAGGTTGACATAGGAACAAACTATCCTCGTTACACCTGGTTTCATTTTTTAACGAGGTTGACACAGGAACAAACTATCCTCGATACACCCAGTTTCATTTTTTAACGAGGTTGGCACATGAACCAACTATCCTCGAGACACTCGATTTCATTTTTTAACGAGGTTGACACAGGAACAAACTATCCTCGAGACACCCGGTTTCATTTTTTAATGAGGTTGACACATGAACAAACTATCCTCGAGACACCCAGTTTCATTTTTTAAAGAGGTTGACACAGGAAAAAATTATCCTCAAGGCACCCAGTTTCATTTTTTAACGAGGTTGACACAGGAACAAACTATCCTCGAGACACCCGATTTCATTTTTTAATGAGGTTGACATAGGAAAAAACTATACTCGAGACACACGGTTTCATTTTTTAATGAGGTTGAGGTTACAGGTCCATCTATGAAGGGATAGAATCCCCTTCAAAGAGATAAGCTCCTCACATCAAGGGGTTAGCTCGTTAAGGTATGGGATGCATGAACCTTAAGAGAGCAAACTTGCCACCTCAATATTCCTTCCAGAAGCTTCTAGAAATGACTGAAAGTGATTTTTTTAGAATATACTTGCGCCTTTTTAACTTTTACAGGGGTCGGTACCCATAACACAGATACAGAGTAGTCAAGTGCGCAGGAGACATGACCATTAGGTGCGGGACCACAGGTAATGTAAAGAGAAAGTGCGGAACTAGAGTTTTATAGACTTTTGAGGGCTTTCTATTATTTTCAAGGCTTGATATGAGGAACTGAGGCTTAAGACTTGCAAAGGAGGAAAGTATGAGTGGTAATGGACTCACACAGATTGCAGAATGTCAAGGTGACAATTTTTAGTGCAACACTCTGGTGCTGGATATAGGAAGCAATTCAATTCCTTGGCTATCTTACAATGAATAAAATCATGGGTACTAATCAAATCAATCAACACTATTACCTTTCTCTTCTTGATATGTCCTTCTTTCTTGATAGTTTGAGGAGTGGTAATTCCAGCCAATGCATTACAAGATATGGTCTGATTCACTTGTTCTTTCTCTAGGGTTTGTTCCTAGTGTATATCCTCTTCTTTTGGTGTTTCTTATTCCTTCTCTTCCTCCTTTTCACAATCTATGTAAAATAATTTCTTCTCAGCATGCTTATGACCTTTAGTGTATTTTCTATCACAACTGTAACAAAGCCATTTTTCTCTTTTTTATTCCAATTGATATGCTGTCAACATTGTAGGTTGTGGAAGGCTAGGGGAAACAACACTTCTATCTTTATAGTTGTGAGTGGTAGGCTTCCTTGTTCCCATAATTTTACTTTCCATTTTTCTTGCCAACCTGAATGCCTTCTCCAATGAATCAGGTTCCCAAAGGCGAACCTTATGTTGGATGTTATCCTTTAAATTCCCTATGAATACATCAATCCTATGCTCCTCTCGAATATATTTTAACCTTATATTCAAGTTTTGTAAGTCCTCAATGTGCTCTATCATTGAACCTGTTGTAGCGGCTACAATCACCCTCCAAAATTTTGCTTTAGCCTGTTTTGGAGCCTTCCTACCAACCTTGCACAACACTTTGTCTTTCTTCATCAAGTACTTAAGCTTCAAGTGTTTTCCTCGCACAAAGGAAGCCTGTCGATCACAGGTGATCCATTCCCCTCACAGGTTGCTCACCCGAACTTGGTCCAGCTCCAAGCTGAGCAGCTTCCCCTTGAAAATTGTGCATTTCTAGAGGGAAACCAGCCTTCCCTCCAAAAATTGTGCAATCCTCTCTAAAAGCTTGTTGGGCTCCCGGATTGCACAATCTTGCCAGCCAACCCTCCCAGCAGGATTTGCGCAAATTTTCCCAGCAAAGGCTGTTCAGCCCAAGATTTGTGCAAATCTAGGCAGCAGTCAGCTGCTCTTCCCAAAAATTGTGCAAACCCCATGGGCAGTCAGCCCAGCTCACAACCAGGAATACGCATTTTTCCCAAGAAGTTGAGCAACTACATGCATGGGCGGATAGGTTGACCAGTTCCACCCGGGACAGAGGAAACTTGACTTGCATGCATGCATGACTTGCTCTTCCCGAAATAGCAAGAGACAACATGAAAAAGGCATCCCATGATTCAGGGAGCTATTTTTAGTAGTCAAGGATTACATGCAAAGTTGTTTTAAAAGTTTCTCTCCAAGTGTCGCTTTTTCCTAGATTTTTGGCATGTGCATCATAAGGCCAAAATTATTTATTCGACATATCAGAGCTCATTCATTCACACTGATCTTGGAGCTCTAACATCCCACTGCACATCCAAGACTCTTCGACACATCCGGCTCAGTTAGTCATGAGTAAGTGGCATCAACTTGTCTTTTTCAACATTTTTGTCACCTTTTGTGTATTCACTTGTGTGAGTGTTGTTTGCTTGATTTCTTTGAATGCTTGTTGTCTTTTACATTTATACTAGCTTTTTATAGCTTTGTTTCAGTTTTCGTTGCTATCTCACTGTCATCGCATGCATGAAACTATTTTGCATGGATGTTCGCCCAACACACAAATTGCCTCACCCACATGCATGTTGATCTGTTTGTTGAATATTTCATTCATTTTTTGCATGCACTGTTAATCACTTTTGATATCGCTTAGTGTTGCCATGCATTCATTGCCTTACTTGCTTTCAGTTGCCTGTCGACGAGTCGAGTCAACCTTGGCCCAGGCTCTACCTTCACTAAGGCTACATTGCACGATCTGGGGAAGGAAGGATCACCTTCCTCTCCAGATTTGTGCATTCTCGCCCAACACTGACCTCCATGACTATTTTTCACATTTCTAGAGGACAGTGGTTGCTTGGCCCAAGAAATTGTGCAACTTTGTCCCTGGGCCAACAGTCCTTCCTAGCTGGTATTGCACATTGCGCAATCCTAGCAGCCAGTTGCCTCACTGGATTACGCATTTCACATATCTAGCAGCCAATCCTACCTCCCAGATAGCCCAGACTACCTTTTGCGTAGTTTTGGCAGCCAGCCACCCATCCTCCCAGTAAAGTTTGCACAATCTTACTCACTATTTTCCCAGGTATGTGCTATGTCATTTCCCGGATTTGCTTTGTTTTCACTGACATATCTCTTGCCATGCATGTTTCTTGTTTCCAAATCTTTCACGTGTTCATCTATCTCAATGGCTTCTAAGAAAACAGGATCTCAAGACATTGATGGTATTGCAGCTAGAGTAGCAGTTGAGTAGGTGTCCTCTAGTCTACCGATCTACGAAGATACGAAGTTGTATCTAGACAAGGACATCAAACTAAAGTGGCAAGAGGTTAATGAAACATTCCTAAGCACTTTCGGGGAAGACCTCGAGGATCTTCAGGTGTATGTGAACATTTATAAGTCCGGCTTGTACAGATTGCATGCAAATACCCCGCATTCCCATGCATAGACATGGTTTAGTGGATCATCTCTCACATTGATCTTGAGACTATGACCTTGAGTAGTGTCAGTGGGATGAAGCTTGTAGTTTTCTGGGCACGAGATTACAATGAGATGTATCAAATGTCCAAGTTCATGATTGTCATGACTCCTCCTTTCATCTTTCCCAACAGTAGAGCTCACTCCAGAGGCATTCTGAAGGATTGGGTAAAGGAGCCAGCTCCTTTCAGAATGACACCCAACTAGATCTATAAGACAAAGATATTAAGGAAGGTGTACCAATACTTGGTCATATTCGCATGTCGAATGAGTGGCCAAGCAAGCAGTGAAACCTTTCCTTAGAGTTGGGTGATCACGCTGGACCAACTGGCTAGAGAAGGAAGACCATGCAACTGATCCGACATACTGGCTCATCAGCTGAAGGAACAAGTCACGAAGGCTCGACAGTCACTTGAAGGCATGCATGCAGAGATTTACATTTTCGCCTACATCCTAGATGCAGTTTGTGCCTGACATGAGTTCCTTGGCTTAGATTGGGCATGGTCAGTGACGAAGACTATTGTGAACATATATTTCAAGTTATTGTCCGAATGCAACTTCAGAGTGATCATACGGTTGTCCAACCTTTTTGTCACCCCAGTGTATAGGTTGATATTCGAACAAGATCCACCATGCCTGTCAGAGGAAGCGATGAAGGCATTGTTAGGCATTGCAGATCGGTATGCCTCACTGTCCAGCATGTTCATTCGAGTGTTCAGTGCATAGAAGCGGCCGCATGTTCTGCCAAAGTTTTCCTTGGATGTGCTTGTCATGCAGAAAATAACGTATCACATCTAGGCAGGATTGACAACTAGACTACAGCAGAAGAAGAAGGCACCTTGGCCCACTCTTCCATTGCAGATTGGGTTATATGAGATCCAGAGTATCAAGCAAGAAGATGTCGAAGATGAAGAAGTACCCATTCAACCTTTGAAGCTTCAACCCATATGACCCACATTGTATTGTGAAGGATCACTGCTTGAGAGTTGAGTTCAACTGGATCCATGGGGCATGCCATTGGGCCTAGGAGGACTCATGGAGGTATTGCTACAATTCCTCTAGACCTAATGAACATGTTGGTTTTGTCGTAGAGTGGTTAGCATAATAGCATGCAGCAACATCATGGAGAGCACTAGCAGTAGCAACAACAATAGAGCCAATCATACCTGTGCGCGACAAAGGAAGAGGAAGATCATCGACCACATGGAGGAGGAATAAAGCTGCAATTTTCGAGTAGATCCACTTGTAGAGCAAGTAGCTATGGATATCCAGGAAAAGAGGTAGCAACGTGACAAGCACATCACGCGACGACAAAGGGATAAGAAGAGAATGGAAGAAGCAAAGAAGGAGTTGGATGAGCTGAGGGAGCAACTCCGGAGAGAACAAGATTTGCGCCAACAGGAGAAGGAAGTGCAACAACAATAGATATGGCAGGGGGTGCATCATGTGTAGACAAATGAAGCAACACTTGTACAAGTGGTTGATTCTTCTGAACAACTTGCATCAGGCGAACAGGGTGAACCCTTGTAGGGGCAAGAATTTTATCATGAGATAGAACAAGCGCTTGAACAGTTGGATGAAGACATGGAGTGGCAGGAGTTGGAACAGGACACCGACCTCATGCCTCACCACAGAGAGGTTGACTCACCCGCTTCAATGCATGTAGATGATGAGAAAGTGTCGAATGAACAAGGAGGCACTGAGATCCTTGGTGGTAAGCCAAAAGCAGAGGGGCACAACATCTCATTTGATGAATCTCACCACAACATTGTGTAGTCTCACAGAGTACCAACTCTGGAGGACTAAACATCCCCTATGCAAGTTGAAGAACAAGTGATTTTGATTGATGTGCACAAGCATCCAGCTGCTTTGGCCGATGCAACTAGAGTGTATGCCGAATCCACTAGCTCAAGTGTTCATTTCCTCATAGCTGAGAATGAGCGAATGGTGAAGGAACTACAGGTGACCAAGCAGGGAGGAGACTTGGTGACAATGTCCGCCCGAGTTGAACTGAAGAAGGAAATACCAGATGAAGTATTGTCTTTGGACACAATTATGCGAGCATTATACTCCAAGTTTGGTACCGTGCACTAAGAAGTCGTTCATGTAGCATCGATGTGCAAGAAGAGAACGCATCTTGAAGAACATACATGTTGTCATTGATAACATGCAAGCCTGGAAGATGAAGTACAAGGGAGACCCACTTCACTTGCCAAAGATGATGAGGGCTAATGCGGTCAAGCTGCAAGCATGTATCCATAGTCAGATCTAGAACTATGAGGACCTACCACAGCTCATCACTAGCATACAGGTGTTACATGCACGGGTATTCAAGAGCATGGAGGTTGTGGTGCACACACATGCGATCCCATCACTTGGGACTCTCACCAAGGAAAAGACCAAGAAGTAGGGCCAACAGGAGCTTGATTTGTACTTCAACGAGTTGATGCACATCACCACCAGCCTCGACTTTCCTATCAGTGTAGACATCATGCACAAGTATGTTGCTGGTTCGACCACATTGAGGATAAGGATGCACATACTTTCAGATGAGTTGGACAGGGGAGCCCGAGAAGTGTACCTGAATGCTATGGAGGCACAGTTCAGGTTCAAGGCACATGTCACAGCAGAACACACAGACACTATCAAGGACTACCAATCTTGGCATCAATATGTTACTATTGATCAGCATGAGGATGTCGAGCAGTTGGACTTCTATAGTTATCTAAGTCAAAATGATGTCTAGTTTGTCTTGTTCAAGCCATTTCTCACATGGGTACATGTGCATTGTAATGTTGAGTCATGTCAAGTGTATTTAAAGTGTCAAGAGTGGATGTAACAATCATAGAGTAGGTGAAGAGTCATGAGGGTAGTTGAATAGTCACAAAGGGGAATGTCAAGGGTCACCCCACCCTTTTCTATAAATAGTCCCTCATAACTCATTGTATAGGCTTTTGTTCAACCAATTTTTTTATAAGACTATCTTGGAAAGAGCTTGGATAGTATTGTAATGCACCTTGGCTTCTCCACTGCACGGAGCTAGTTCATCTCTTTTGAGGAGCAGGAAAATGTGGCTGTAACGTTCCACTGTTGGGGCTAGCAGGTTTACATGGATGTATTATATGATTGTGACTTACACTTCTTTATATAATAAGGTCCAACACATTTTCATGCATATGTTGTTATTGTAGTTGGACTGCTCTGGTTGCCTTAGTGATATATGTTTTTTAACTTACGTATTTGTGTGTGAACTGATTTGTATGTAATTATATGAATTTTGTTGTTAATGTGTTGTATATGTTGTTAATGTTGTCACCATCTATGTCAACAACTCTGCCAGATATCAGACAAACTCTTCACATGAACCTTGTTGTAACAACCATCACACTTGTCTTGAACTGATCTGTGAGTGTTGTACGCGTTATCTTACCTCGTATGATGTGATTGTAAAATCCAAATCGACTGCTCCACCAGAATATGTGCATGTCCTTTTGTGTTGTGTGTTCTTAGCCGAGTTGGGAGTGATCCCTTTCAACCTGGAACTCACCTTCACCTTCGTCTCCCTTTGAAGTGTTAGAACCTCTCATTAACCTTCCTTGAATCACTGCATCGGTCACACCCTTGCTACTGACAGAGTTATCTTACTTGCCTCTGTACGACATTGTAGTTAAGGCATTACCTTACGACCCACTATTGGGACTCCTACACCAAACGGTCTGAGGTCTAATTGGTACTTCTTACCGGGGAGATCCCCTTGACCTATTGGCATGTCCAGCACCATCAACAGAACCATTTCTTTTTATATTTATCAATTGGCTAAAAAATATGTTGCTTTTTGTATCCTCATAATATGCTATCATTTCTTCCATAAAAAATTCCCAAGTGACAATTTGTTTACGAGAGAAAAGCCACCAACACCATACAAACTGATTTGGTTCCAAATATAAAGTTGCAATGTGTAACTTTTGTGTGTTTTGCACATTATGGAGATCGAAATATTGCTCCATCGGTAGTATCCATGTTACGGGATCCTTGTCATCAAACTTCCTCATATCGAGTTTTGGAACATGGTGGGTCTTCAATCCAACATTAAAGTCTATGAAATCATGATTAACATTTATGTTTTTCTCATCATGATTTTCCTTTACTACCCTTTCACCATTAGTAAGTATTTCTTGTAGCAACTTTGTCAAATTTGTCTTCAAATATTCCATGTTTACTTTAAGTTTTTCTTCTATACCATCCATATTAGCTTCCACATCATTCATCTTAGCTTCCACACCTTTATTTAAACCATCCATCTTAGCTTCCACGCCTTTCTTTAAACCACTCCATCTTAGCTTCTGTTACTTTTTGTGAGAGTGAATTTTGTTGCACTTGGTCTCGTAATTTTGATATATCATGTTGCATTTCTTCCTCTTCTTCATGAGTCATGCTAGAGATTTTAGTTTTATCACTAGGTGTTTCCATTTTCTTTATTTGGGGCATCAATTAATGATAATTACGCTTCACTGTGCCCTTTGGATTCCTTCAAACTAATTTTTCAAACCAAACTTATACTAAATTTAAAAAAACCTACACACTTTTTTTCACTTTCTAGGAGCTCTATATTGAATCTATTGTATCCCTATAATTTCATATCTCCAAGGTATAAAATTATGTCTTGTGGTATCCCTTTGAGTCCTCTTTCCAACCCCACATGTCTGATTAAGATTGGATTCTCCAAGGAATAGTTATGTCAAATCTCCCACGATGACCTGATTATATACTAGTTCAGTAGAGCAAACTTGTACGAAGTTCCACGCGTCACTGGTTTTCCCTTAGGACCTGAAACTAGTACACATAAACCTACCAGTTGTCCTCTTTCTGTAAATTTTTACGAAATTGCAATCTGATGCTTAGAGAGAAAGTTATGACGATATTCCCCAAGTCACATGTTTGAGATATAATTCTGGAGCTTGGAAAAACCCTAGCTTCCTTGGTTCCTATATCTGAAAATATAGTGAGAAAAGATCTAAAATTAGGACTCAAGGTTCGTCGTAATTTCAGATCAATTGGGTTTTAATTTCAGCTTCTTAAACTTCGTAGAAAAAATGCTATAGCGAAAATTCCACGATTCCCTGTTTGGAGTAGTGAAACCCTAGAATCCAAAGCTCTAATTGATCTAGGTGGATCTTCAGGAACACACAGGGAAAAGAGGACTCATGGAGGCTCAAAAATCAAAGTCATCGAAATGACTTCAACCCATAACCATATCGTAGATCTTGTCGTCCTGATCGCAAAGGTGTGAACAGTTCGTCAAACCGAGCTCGTATGTGAAAGGTAGAACTCTTCAAAGTTTGACATAACATGGAAAAAATGGGGCCCACAGTGTGCCACATGACATCCTAGTAAGCAAGAGGGACCCACATGGTAGCTGCTAAACCATCAACCCATGGCGAATTAACATTTGCTCCTAGCCCTGCACAAAAAGACAAAAATATATATATATATATATATATAAACTTAAAAATGGGAAAAAGGTTAATATATATAAAAACAAAACAAATTATTAAAACAAACTTCAAAACAAATATCAACGTGAATGGAAAAGGTTATAAAACAAATGGTTATAACAAGCGGTGGAGGGATATGGTTTAACCATATACCATATAAAGTTATGGTGGTTAACTGAATATGGTGACAAACGCATCCAACGTGTAAGCAATACATGGCATTACCAACGCATGCCATATAAAACATATCCCAACAAAGTAATAACGTTATGCAGAATGGTTATGTATAGGCTGTAACTAATGGTTATAACATATACAATAATCCAACGAAGTTTCCATATGGTGAAATTCAACGCGGGATACGAGGAGATACGGGTGTGATGGGGGGCAGCCACGTGGTGGTCTCGCCCCCATGAAGTTTCAACGTACCATGAAGCTTCAACGTTCAGGCAAGTGCTATTTGTGCGACTATAGCAAAGTTATTGCTATAGTCCTTACACCCCTGACAGCCTCACATAGCATCATTGACCATACATCATCGGACCATGCATCGTAAACTTTATCTGTCTCCGGCGTCCCTCTCCGGCTACCCATCGAAACCCCCGACGACCCTGCCCGCAGCCACCCGCAGCCTCCCTCCAGTTTGAGGACTTAATGAGGTTCACCGTCACTATGGATGGGCATCTACGAATTTTCTGCCACCTCTGTCTCGGCCTTGATGGCCGCCGCCGCCGCCACCACCACCACCAGAGATTTGGAGTGTTAGGATTCAATATATACAACGTACTCATTTAATAGCAGACAAATTTGAATTTGAATTTTGAGTTCATATACAACATACTCATTTAATAGCAGACGAATTTGAATTTGAATTTTGAGTTCGAATTTAAAATACCGCCCAAACAAAATTCAAATTTCTATAACCATAACCTGTCAGTCGATGTTCTTTCTTCAATTGCTATGGTGATGCCGGGAGGGTGCAGCTCAAGGCCGCCAGTCCCGCCCTCTGTACCAGTTTGGTATGAAAGTCATGGAAGAGGCCACAGATCGCTTTGTTTCTGATTCTACACCAACGAAGATCAAGAAAGAAGTCGCTTATTGGTCAAGAAACGCGAGCCATAAACAATTTCGAATGAGATCGGAAGATAGAAAGAAGATGTGTAGCGATATGGTTGAAGAGATTATAAGTGGGAAAATGGCAACGTTGCCACTCACGCTGAGGGCCGTTGACATGAGCTTCACTGGTTTATTCTCCACTTTACCAACTCATGGTGAATTGAGGCTGCCTCTGTGTTATTTCATTCTTCCCCGAAGGACATTTTTTTTATTCATTCTTTAGCTACGAACTTGTTTGCTCCATACTTTGGATCTGAAGAAGGCTCCGCTCATTTTTCTGCAATTCATAAAATCTTAGGAGCTAGCAATGCATTCAAGCTTTTACTCCATATTCCCATGAAAGAAAGCTGTCAGGCAGTTGTCAACATATCGTATGAGGCAGAGGCACGACTCCAACATCCAGTCTATGGCTTTGTTGCGCACATTTACGCCTTGCAGCTTCTTGAGAACGTTTATACAATGTGTATATGTCGATAGCCTCTGCAGATGCATTTTTTGTTCCTTATATTTGCAGAAATTTTCTTGTTCTTTATATTTGCAGAAATTTTCTTGTTCTTTATAGTTTCAGAAATCGGTTCTGCAGGTGTCTCTGGACTCAAGATATGTCATGAATGTATTATAGGTTGCTTGTCTGCAGGCGGAGCTGGAATTCATGCAAGCACAGCTGGCGAGACGCCATTCATCTGGATCAGCATCGACCTCCGCGATTTATCAGGTCATGTTTACTTCATCATACAGTCAACGTCCACATCAGGTCCCTGCACCATCCCATATGATCCGCCAGCCATATAACCATCGAGTCCTCGGTTTGAAGGGGGAGAACGCCTGTGTTTCTCTAAATTCAATCGACTGCTATTTTTTCGTGTCTCCCAGTGACAATTTGTAGCCACAAATGAAGGTCCTCCAAAGATGCAGAAATCTTGACAAAACTGTAGTAGATAGCGAAGACCTGGAGGATCAGGCTAGTGTTATTCTTCTGACAGATTAAGCTTTTCAAAATTTAGCAAACAATAATAACTTCATTGGCCCCCGCCTGCCAAATTGTGTCAAGATACATCTGGATTTGCTTTGATTCAACTTTTTTATGGTAAAGGAACTACGAAGAGTGCCAATCTGGCGACGAATCTGGAGGAAGATAGTTTGACTGTAGGTGGTTTTGTAAAAGGAATATGGATAGATGGCCATAAATTTAGAGGAATACTTTAACCAATCGTGCAGAGGAGCGGGAGATGGAATTCCGCATTATGTTTATGTCGTAATATATTTTAACCAGATTAATATGTTGGTCTCTATCGTCTTTGATAGTTATTTATTCCTCTATTTCAATGACATTCCGAGGGACATCCTTGGCCCTTTGTGCTCATTGAAATGAAATTATTGCAGTAGTTTGATTGTTACAAGTTTTTGCATATTTTTCAATTAAATTTTGCTTATTACAAGTTTAAGTTTTTGTTTTATTTATTTATTTATTTAATTTTTATTTTTTTTCATATTTTTCAATTAAATTTGTAATTCAAATAATTTCTTTGGATACCATTTACATAACACTTTAAAAAATACTAAAGAAATTTTGATTTAGAATATAATTTAAAAAAAATAAGAAAGGGACAATTACAAAGAAGTCAAGTCATAGTGTTTGAATTATAAATGATGATTATTAATTAATGTTATAAAAGGTGTATTTTATATTATTTTTAAAAAACAAAATGTATTTTATATCATAAATTATAAATTAAATTAATTTAAATTAGGTTTAGAAGTATTTTTTAACTTATGTTGTAATGTAATGTTTAACATTTTAATTAAGTCAAATTAAATAAAATAAAAATAAAAGAAAAATTAAATCATAAAAATTAATATAATGTAAAGATTTTAACTAGGTCAAAATAAATAGTGGAAATTATGACTTATCATGAAAAAGAAATAGATAAATTCAAAATAACTAAAAATTGAACATTTAAAAAAATATATATTAATAACAAAATCTCCATTAATAACATATAATTATATAACACTCTCAAGGTAACATATAATTATATAACACTCTCAAGGTTCCCGGAAAATTAATTAAGAGCACCAAAAGAAAATTTAGAAGTTTAAAACATGGAGAAAAACACTCAAAAGTCATAACAAATGGAATGCAAGATTGAAAACTGGATTAAATGAAAAATATACATTAAATAATACTTCATTATTTATGATATTTATGATGGTTTAAACATTTTTTAAAGAAATTATCATTAATATTTTTCATATTAACTATAACATAATAATTAAAATATAAAATAAGGATTTGTTTATTAACATAATATTTAAATATCAATTTTAATATATAATACATATAAAATTATATTATTTTAAATAAATTAAAATAAAAAATAAATGTTTTTTTATATGTGTGAGATATTATACATTTTTCTATTTGTTTATAAAATAAAAATATTTATTTTTTTATTTTTTAATAATATTTTAGTTTAATAATTATTATTAGTTTTTGTCAAGACAAATTAGAATAATTATCTTTAGAATTGACCAATACAAATTACAATGTTTAATTTTAAAAGATAAATATCTATTTTTAATAATATTTAGTCTTATTATTGAACAATGCAAATTATAATATTTTATTTTCAAAAATAAATATTTATTTTTCAATATTATTAAAAAAACCAAAATTTCACCAAGAAAATAATGGAACCTTCCGCATCATTTTGAAAAAATCTAGCAAGAATTTTTGGAAATCAAGATTATAATTGTCAAGCTTCGGGATTATGAGCTCCTCTTGGTAGATATGGAGTTAAGATGGACTAGCTAGTAAAATATATAGATGTGTGTATTACCAAAAGTATATATATAAAATATATAGATGCATGTATTGCCAAAAGTGTGTGTGTGTCTATATATATATATAAGGGTTGGCTCAAGTGGTTTAACAAAACCATGGCTTGTCAAACCTAGATCCCAAAAACTCCTAAGAGTAAATTGACTATTTTACCTCAATTTTATTTTAAATATTAATTTCTATGTAATTTGACAAGTCAAAATGCTTATTTTTCCCAATTACATGGAAAAGCTCCTCTTAACACAATAAACTTTAATATTTTTTTGTTCAATACCAACTAATGAACGTTTTATTTTAATTTTTAATTTTATTAATAAATTATGAGCATAAATAATTATTCATTACTTTTCTTATTACAAACTACAAAGGATCAAGATCAAAGTAAATGGTTGTCATAATTTAAATATCAATATATTTAAATATTACTTCCCTTTGGACTTACCATGGTATAAATTTATATTTGCTTTCAATCCATTTTTTTTCCATTTTATAATAGACTTATATTTTCTTTAAAGTAAATCTAATATTGTTAGTGTTATTAGTGACATATAATAATATTTTTTTTTCAATTCTAATAGTAAGTAAATTTATATTTACTTTAAAGTTAACATTTTTTTTTTAATTTCACTTTTATTTTATTTTTTATTTTTTTAATGCACTTTATTTTTTAAAACTTAAATTTATACTATTTCAAGTTATTGAGCCGAGAGGCCCATTGCACACTCCAATCTGAGGGGATGTGTAAGTTTGTTCGCAGTCTCTCCAATCGAATTGACACATTCTCTAAATAGAAAAATAATGTGGTCTA
>APFE031353955.1:0-11925 GCA_000404065.3 Pinus taeda | reverse complement strand
GCCGCGCTTTGCCAGAGTATCAGATCCTCTACATCGATGGTGAGGCGGTTTCTTGGGTATTTTAAATTAAATCCTCTGGATCAGATCCTCTACATCGATGGTGAGGCGGTTTCTTGGGTATTTTAAATTAAATCCTCTGAATCCATGTTTCTTGGGTATTTTAAATTAAATCCTCTGAATTCATGTTTCTTGGTTTTTTAACTAAATCCTCTGAATCCATGCTGAGGCAGTTTTTTGGTTTTTTAAATTAGACCCTCTGCATCATGCTAAGGCGGCAGCGTATATAGATCCCTCGTTGCACAGAAAGCCAGAGAAACACATCTAAGGGCATGGAAAAAGGGATTGAGCAACGTCGTAACCCTTGCAAATGTCAGATTCATCCCTCGGAGGTAAGCATGGCATTTTCTTAACTGACTCTGTTAATTTAGCACTATGGAGATTAATAGGGGATTTTATCAGAAATACATACATGTGAGATGAAGAGATTGTTCAAATTGTACTGTACATGCATTGAATTTCTTGTAAAAGTGGATATGCTTCTCTCCTAGATTTCTACCTGTCCCTTAAATAATATCAATGGTTTGCTTCTGCATTAGCTATCTCAGGTTTCGCACATAATCTGTTATATTTTATTAAGAATCTGTTACATCCAAGGGTAGGGTCCCGACAACGCTCTTCAGTGATTTATTTTATCATTCGTAGCTAAAACCTACCTACTATCAAAAATCTATACAGGTTATTTCATTACTCAGATTGAATTTCTGGGATTATATTTGGATTCAAAAATCTATACAGGTTATTTCGTTACTCAGATTGAATTTCTGGGATTATATTTGGATTCAATATATTTGGTTTATATATATATTCAATTTCTGAGTTATGTTGGACTTGTAATTAATGTGTCAAATTTTCTGAACAGTCGCATGTGGACCATATGTATGGATTTGATTGGGATGTCTTTTTATTCAAAAAGGAAAGAATGCTGGATGGCTTTATTCATATGGTTACAATTTGGACATCCAGTGGAAAATATATTATTATGTTGGCTGGCATTAAGGTTTTTTAACAATAGATTTGTTAAGGTCATCAAAATATGTACATAAAAGAGCATTTAACAATTATTATTGATCACATATTGTTCGCCTCCTTTAGGTTTTGAAAGGGTAAAAATAGATGTTCACATGATTTGGCAAGGCACATCGAATCAATAGGGCTGTGTGCTTGGCTAGAAACTTTCAACCAACCAAGGCTTTCCGTGTGATTGTTGTTGCTGCCCCACCTCAATTCAATTTGCAAGAGAGTCGACCATTCTCAAATGTTTCACTGCTTCTTCTTGTGACCCTCTCAATATTACTCAATTCACTCCAAATAGTAAAACATGGTAGTATCTACCTTTTTAACCTTGTGAGTTTGTGGCTTTATCATATTCACAAATTTCATTGGGCCATTTTGAAATGTTTCACTGCTTCTTCCTCGTGTGAACATGCCAATAATGCTCAATTCACTCTAAATAGCAAACCGTGGTAGTATTTACCTTCGATTTTTGTGTATGTGGATTTATTATATTCACAAATTTCATTGTCATATCTACTCGATGCCAATAATGCTCAATTCACTCTAAATAGCAAACCGTGGTAGTATTTACCTTCGATTTTTGTGTATGTGGATTTATTATATTCACAAATTTCATTGTCATATCTACTCAGATTGAATTTCTTGGTGGATTCTTCTCTCCAATCACTTTCGACTATATTCAGGTTTATATTTTGGATTCTTTTGATTTATAGATAAGGCATAGATCAACACTAAATTTTAATAATAGTTGTTGTTGATTTATAGATAAGGCATAGATCAACACTAAATTTTAATAATAGTTGTTGTTGTTTTCGCAGATGATAAGAAAGATATGAAGAATGTATAATCCTGCTAAGATAGATGAAATATCTAGATATGAGTTCATTATGTTATCTTGAGCCAAAATAAACCAGCTTTCATTTATTTTTCATGTTTATTATGTAATTACTCTAAAGACATTATAATAATAAAAAGTATTATTTTGTTGGAAGGGGCTGAAAAGCCCTTTCTCATTCCTCTCGAGGATGGACCATGGCTATCCTCAAGGGTTTGTTTCCCTCTCTCCACCTTATCTTTTCATTTACTTTTATTTCTTTATTTGAGAACTAGATAGTTTTAGTTTAATAGATTGTAAATTAAAAAGTATCAATAATGCATCAACATAAAAAATTATAACATGTTAATTGAAATTCTCGAATTTTAAAGAAACTTGAAGCTATGTAAATGCATGTGATTTAGTCAATATAATATTTTTCCAATTTTTCCAACCATGGATTCTTGTGATAATTGCACAATTTTTTAATGTTGTTTAGTAGCTCAATTTGTGTATGATCAAGTAGGTGATAATTGCACAATTTTTGAATGTTGTTTAGTAGCTCAATTTGTGTATGATCAAGTAGTATGTCTTTATTGTATGTGCATTGATTCGTGCGTGGTAATTGCAAAATTTTTGTATCCCTATTCAGTGATTGAATTTTTGTATGATCAAGTTGTATGCTTTTACTCTATACATTTATTGATGTTGTTTTCTATTACATTGTGATCATGAATTTCAATGCAAAATTTAGTGTAATGATTGTTGTCTTCTATTACATTGTGATCATGAATTTCAATGCAAAATTTCGTGTAATGATTGTTGTCTGAGTTTCATTTATATGATTGTGTTTTACAACGAATAAGTGACATGTTAATATGTATTTAGAAATGTGTGAGAATTTTCTTTGTTAATGTTTGGTGCTTGGTATCTATATCATGTTTGAGTCTTGCACTTTAGTCTTGCATCAAGATGTTCAGTTTGAGTCTTGGACTCTTACTTCTATCAATCCCCCTATGATATTGTTTGTTATATATCTTTTGGAGTTGGTTAGACCTAGTGATTGTCTTAGTTAGATGCTTATCAACACTTACATATCTTTGGAGTTGGTTTTGCACTTTTGTGGTTATTTGTTGGATATTAATAAATCTCAAGAATTCCCTACTGTGATTTTACCTCCAGTGTGAAGGCTTTTGTTCATACCTGTAAATATCATAGTTAATTTTCAGTTTTATTACTTCTTGGGAGTTCACCTCAGTTTTCCTCTTGAGATTGTTTTTCTTATCAATTGATTTAGAGAATCTTTGGCACTGAATAGCTTGTTATTAGATCAACTGCCATCTGAAAAGTCCATCTAATATAAAATGTAGTTTTGCTTTGAAATTTCAATATCTAGTGCATAAGCCAAGTGCTCCTTTACGATGGAGGGACAACCACTCAAATCATGTCCAAGAAGCTCCATGTCATGCCAAAGTTCAAATTCCCTGTCAGACAGAAAATTATTGTCAGCAGAAAATAATTCATTGTTATATGCATCTTTTAGGGGGTTCACCAAGTATATCAGAGCTGACTACTTGAAGTGGAAGCCTGAAAACATAATTATTCCCGATGGTGTGCATGCCAACGTGAGTGGAAGTGAATACACGTTACTTCGTATATATTTATATTTTGAATGTTTAGTTGATTATTTTGTATTATTCTAATTATTTTCCTTCTACAGTTGCTTGGTTGCCGCGGTTGATTGTCCAACCGATGTCCTGGGCAGGCATATGTCAGGCCAGATCATGATTCTTCAGCTGAAATAGTTGCTTAGATTAGTGCTTTGTTATGGTTGATAAATGAAGAGCATTAAAAGCTTGCCCTGTTCATTGAGGTGTAATCCGCATCATTTCTTAATGACTCCATCGAGATACTCGTTGTAGCAGTCAAATATTTATCTCATTGAGATACTCGTGTTGTAGCAGTTAAATATTGTTCTTATATTTATTTTTTATGCTTCATATTTTGTTATCATAAGATAGTTTTATTACATTAGTTTTATTACATTTTGCACTTTGTGAACCAATGCATTGAAGCTAATATACTGATCATCAAGATGTAATCTACATTTTTTTTTATGACTCAGCTTCTCCCAGCACGCAGCCATGGGTCAGCACACTCAGCCATGGGTAAGCAACTATGGGTCAGCACACACAGCCATGGGTAAGCAACTGGGAATTTGAAAATGAAATTTTATATTAAGGTTTATTTTATATTTTCATGTTCTTGCCAAATGAACTCGCCGAAGAGGCTTGATGTGAATTGATCTTTGTTAAGATAGTTATGGAAAAATTGTAAGCCCTTCAAAGCTTCTAGTCCATCTATGTAGGAGAAACTTAGCAAAATAAATAAATATTATTATAGTCTACTAACTAAGACATAAAAACTTGGAAGAGATCTACTATTAGTACCCCCATAGGATTAGTTAAAATTATCCAAGAAATTGACTACCATTGAAGACAATTTTCGAAGAATCAAGATTTATACTTAAAATATATCTAGAGTGGTTGATTCCAACTTTCAATTATGGAGTAGAGTTACATATTGTTTTTTTTGTAAGTGAGCCTTTCATTAATTAGAACATATGTATATAGATTACAGTTAGGAGATGGCTTGACCAGTTTTACATACCAATATCATAATGTCCAAACAGTGATTACAAACCTGGTTACATTTGGCATTGACAAAATGCGTGGAGGATTACAGTTAGGAGATGGCTTGACCAGTTTTACATACCAATATCATAATGTCCAAACTGTGATTACAAACCTGGTTACATTTGGCATTGACAAAATGCGTGGAGGAGACTTCGGGAACTTGAGAGAACAAAATAATTGTTGTGAGCACGAGCATATACTTGCTAGTCGACATGTTGGGAGGATTTTCATGAACAATGGGAACATGGCCGAAGTAGATTGGGTCTTCCCAAGGATGAGAAGGTGCAGAAGACGACACATTGCTTCACTTGGGAGGTGTTGGAATTGTGCTTCCACGGGAGACCAACTTCATCATGTGCATGAAGTCGCTGGGAGTGCATGCCTAATGAAGGAGAGGTGGTGCAATTTGGAGTAGCGATCAATGGTGACTTGGAGGAGGTGGGAGTGAGCTTATAGCCCATGGTCTTTACCATGACTTCTTGAGCTTTACGAGCTTGGCAGAAGTGGAAATCAAGATCACCCATTTGATTGTTGAGGAGGATGGGGGTGTCTTCAACATCTCAAAGGTTGTAGGTGAGTGCGTTCGAGAGGGACCAAAGATTGACTCTGAAGATAGTTGTTTCCTCGAGATCTATATATGCTACCATACAATGATACCTCCGAGGAATGCTTGGGTCAAAGCAGTCTTTGTTGCTACCATGCTAGGGCGGGTTTAGAGGTCGGCCATGACCTCGACTTGCTCAGCTAGCTTTGCCTTGCTCTTGAACCATGATGCTAAGGTTGGGGAGGATTTGGATAGTTGGTGTTGAGAGGCACGATGGCAATATTAAAGGAGGGAGTGGAAAGGGTTCAAAGTGATTTGGGTGACAAACTGAGGCAGGAGAAGGATGCACATGGCAAAGTGAACATGAGGGTGATACTCTTAAGTGTGACTATGGCGAGGGAGTGATGTTGAGGTGAGCGTCAGGGAGGGGATTTAATGCTAATGGTTGTTGTCGAGGTGAGCACCAGGGAGGAGGTTTAATGCTGCTAGCCAAACGCTTTTACGTGGAGTGATGTAGGAGTGAATGTAGGAGCGTGACAAATATGTGCATGGATCTTATAGCTGGAGCAAATGTCTTAGGGGTGGTGGTTTTGATGTGCCACGAATTCATGGCTTTTAATTCCTTAAGCATGATAGTAATGGTTTGTTAAAATTGGAAACTAGGGCCAAACTCCACACGGGTCATCTTGTTAATGGCAACTGATATTTTTCTTGGATCCCTCTCACCGAGAGGTGTAGGATTGATTTAAAGATCATCCAATTTCGATAAGTATTCATGGAGATATGAATTTATTTGTGTTATGGGACAATTTGTTAAGGTTGGCCAACAACCAAATAAACCCCACATGTGCTCAACATTTTAGTATAAATAGAGGTGCCTTGAAAGTTATTTGGACACACTCACTTGGGATTTCTCTCTACTTGGCTTTGGGATTTAGTAGGAGGAGAGATCCTAAGGGATAACGTTGCCCTAATAGAGAAAGGTTCTATGCTATCTAGAGGGAGTGCCCTAGGGTCTACGTTGCCCAAATGAAGAAGCCCTAGTCAGCCTTAACGCAGTGATGGAGGAGGCTACTATAGCACAGCAAGGAGAAGTTCTAAACTGCTCTCAGCGCTGGTCTAGAAGAGACCTACGCTGTTGTCCTAAAGAAGAGACCTAGCCCTAGCCGCAGATCTAAATGGAGCCACAAACTATCCCTAGCTGCAGGTGGAAAGGAGACTCAACTGTAGATGGAGGAGAGCTCTAGCAGCGGTTAAGGTAGAGGTCTGGCGGCAGTTAAAGAAGGCCTATAAAGGAGGCCTAAATCCGCAATTAGAGGAGGCCTAAATCCGCAGTTAGAGGAGGCCTAAGTCCGCAATAAAAAGATGCCATATTCATAGCAATTGAGGAGACCTATACACAGCGAGAAAAGGAGACCTAACCACGTAAGAAGGACCTATGTGTGTTGTAGGTGACAACATGGAAATCTATGTGTGTTGTAGGTGTTACAGTGGGACAACAATAGTGTTGTACATGATGCAATACATGGACAACAAGTACATGAAACAATACATGGGGTAGCAAGGTACATGTCTAGTTGGGACAACGAGTGCATGGAGCAGCAAGGTACAACATGTCTAGATGGGACATCTAGTACTTGGAGCAGCAAGGTACAACATGTCTAGATGGGACAGCTAGTACATGGTGCAGCAAAGCAGCAATGGTACTTGGGACAACAATGAAGCTTGATGGAGCAAGCAAACGAGACAACATTATGGTAAACATGGAATGGAAATGTCACTAATAGTGGGACAACAATATGGTACATGGGACAATAATGACAGCATAAGGTGCAACGGTATGATGTGTACAACATGGTCATGAGGTCCAACAATGTGATGATGTGTACAACATGGTCATGAGGTCCAACAATGTGATGATGGGTGCAGCATGGTGTAGCACAGTGAGGTGCAACATGATGACGAGATGCAACACAATGATAGGTGAAGGAATCAGCTTGGAGAATTAGTGGAAGCAACTTGTCTTCAACTGATCTCATGTAGAGATGATCTATTTTTACCTAGGAAGTCTAATTGTTGACTTCGGTTGTAAATGTACTATCTCTCTCATTCTCTCTGTGCTGAACTATTGAAGAACATATAAGAAGAATTGATCAAGGGTTTCCCCACATTGGGGTTTGTCCGTGGTTAGTACCACATCTTGTGTCTTGTCTTGGCTTGTTTTCTGTGATTTATGTTTATTTTAATGTTGATGATGTGATTGCTACTCTGGAAAAGATATTGAGCTAACTATGAAAATTGAAATAAATTGCTCTAAGCATAGAACATACTTAAAATTAACATGGTTGCCTTAGGATTGGAAGCCACCCGCATCTGGGAACGAGTTGCATATTGTTATTAGTTTTCCTTTTAATGTTATAAAATTTGTTATTATATAAATATATCATTTATTATATTTTGCATTTCATGATTCGATGCATGGAAGGTAAGTAATCTCATTAATATCATCTTTATAATTGGATAATAATTTTAAAGCAGTTAGGAGGGCATGTCGGAAGTACTCTTGGGATAGGGAAAGTGTCGGGTAATCATCTTAAATTTCAGTTTTCCCAAAAGTTGAAAGTTATATTTTTTTGTTTAGAATTGGTAGACTTGGCGCTTCTCACTATAAGGATATTTGGATTGAGTCAATGGGACCCCACTAATGGGTAAGGCTAATGGAAATCAACATGTCATGCCAATGGGCCAATAATGGCATTGGCGCAATATAAAGCTAGTTAATATATGGTTTTCAATATTCATCAATTCTATATATTTAAACAAGGGGTTTTTTTCACTTCATTTAAACAAGGTTATGATGACAATGTATTACTAACGATATCGATTGACAATGTAAGTTACACTAACAAAAACAAAATTAAAAAAAGAGGTGGATTTTGGCACAATCTTTGATATATGTATTCATTGTAGGTTATGATGACAGTGTATTACTAACAATATCGATTGACAATGTAAGTTACACTAACAAAATCAAAATTAAAAAAAGAGGTGGATTTTGGCACAATCTTTGATATATGTATTCCATTACAATGATGTAAGAAAAACAAATGGCAAGAGGATGATAGGTCAATTTGGTTGTTAATGCTTTGGGGCCATAACAAGTGCTAATGTAGGATATTGTTTGTAATGTGCTTGGCCAAGTAAATAAGGTTTTGATAACAATGTATCACTAAAAATATTGATTGACAATGTAAGTTACACTAGCAAAAACAAAATTAAAAAAAGGGGTGGATATTGATTGACAATGTAAGTTACACTAGCAAAAACAAAATTAAAAAAAGGGGTGGATTTTGGCACAATCTTTGATATATGTATTCATTACAATGATGTAAGAAAAACAAATGGCAAGAGGACGATAGGTCAATTTGGTTGTTAATGCTTTGGGGCCATAACAAGTGCTAATGTAGGATATTGTTTGTAATGTGCTTGGCCAAGTGATCAAAATGTGTATGTGGTGATGTCTTGGAAATTTTTTCTTGCCTTGTAAGCTTGGCCAGTGGATAAAGTATAGGAAACAATCTATTAGTGTGTAGGGCCAGGGGCTCTTGCCTCGCCAACTTTTTCTAGGTTTATAAGCTTAGTACATGGAGAGAGAGAGAGAGTATAAGAACCAATTTATTAATATGTAGGGGCATGTTAGTTAAATTGTATTCTTGGTTGATTGAGAATTGCAAGAATTTGTGGAAAGGTGCATTGGGGTAAAAACAAATAGAGGCCTAAAAGGAGGTCCATTACGAGCTTTTGAAGTTAAATGGGCGATGGAGTTGTGAGGCACACTAATGCGTAGTGCATTGTTTTCCAAATAGTATGAACAATGAGAGAGTTTGGAATATATTTGTTGGTTATCCTCAATGAAGGCATTTACATCACACAAACATTGCTCATTGAAAGTTCTCCTTAGCCAATTATTGCATGAAAGGTAACTATACAATTTGTGAGTGCATGTCTAGATATATCATGGGCTAAATTAGACAGCCAAATCAATTGAGTCACTTGTCATGGGTAAATCAAGTAGTGAGACTAATTGAGTCACTTATCATGTCCCCGAAAACCCACAACCAAATATCGCAGGTGTAACTTTCAATGTGTCTTAAATTCAAGAGATGCTTACTCACATTTATGGATGAAATTTTTAGTAACTCGTCAAACTAGAATGTCATAAAGTGAATGTAACTTACACAAAAGGAATGAACCAAAAACATACCACTTGTGCTTAAAATGTTTGGAAGCATTTTATTGTACAATAAAGCTTTTAAGCGAAATAAAATTTATCTCAATTTGAAATTTATTAAAAATGTAAAAAAACCCAAATTTATTAAAAAAAAAAAGAAATTGACACTTCAGACATTTGAAAATAAATTTAGTTATTTTATAAATATTACATATGTATTCAAATTTAGATTGCTTAAAGTATTTTAATTTTTTTTAATTAGCCATTTATAGTTTAATTTTTTTTAATTAGCCATTTATAGTTTTAAAGGTGTATAATGTTTTTAAAAATTAATAGACTTTTAAAAATTATTGCACGATGAGAATGTATTCATACAAACAAATGTATATTAATAGCTCATAAGAATAACTCAAGTATCCAATTTTGGGAAGTTAATCTCCTCGTGAAATGCGATAACATGTTAGTAGAATAATTTACTTCAAGTGGATAGATTAATACTCGTTGCTCATCAAGATAATATACTAATTTTCATGGGATTAAACATTTATTCTAATAATTTACTTCAAGTTGGACAGAATAATACTCATTGCGCATTAAGATAATGCTAATTTTCATGGGATTAAACATTTATTCCAATAATCTCTTCCAGGGGAACCATACTTTCAAAAGCATTCCAATTGAAGGATGAGAGGAATTTATAATTTAGGATTGATAAGTGAGATACATATGCTTTTACAAATTTCATATTCTTCCAGGAAATGTTAGGTGAAAACTAAAATAAATTCATTTCAGTGAGGCTTGCTGACTCCACCCAGTACTAAGAGAGACCCTTAGCTTGTTGCTGCAAGACTACGTAATGATTTGGAAAGTTGAGTTCAACATTTTCATGTTGGAGCCCGTGTAAACTGCATTCAACAATTTCCTCTTCTTCAAATCTTGTGTCCATTTCATGGAGTATCTTGTCCATTTCATGGAGTATCTTTTCATGTCTAGGAGTTTCCAAATTTATTTTTGTTTTAGTTGTAAAATTTCAGGAAATTTTAATAGAATAGGATGAACCAGCTAACAAAAAAAACATAATTCATTTAAACCAAGAAGCTCCTGCACCCTGCAAACTTTCCAAAAGCCTTCCTATCATGATGTGCAACTCAAACATCGTAGATGCAACAACTTGAAGATGTTATAATGAACATGTGATTGAAATTTGGCTCCTAATCTCTTTTCTTAAAAGATGTAGCGTCTATTAGTTACACTACGAGTTGCCAAATAAATCATTTCCCCAACTTGAACACAGTTTCCATCTCTTTGACCGCGTATTAACAACGATCCATTTCCTCCAAAATGATCCTGTCCTCTTCAAACCCCAAGACCCATTTCTACTAAAATAAAACAAACTCTTCTGAACGCCGATCGGGCTCAAAGGGCCTCCTTTCAGAAGCAGAGCACCATACACATCGGAGTTCGTGGTTGCCTTTTTTGGTGCGCTGAGCTCAGGAGTAAGGCACCTTGAAGCGATGAAGACCTTGGCTATCTGAGGATTCTTCCTGTGATCATATAGGCGAGCGAGGCTGAAGTCTCCGCGTCGACGATTGAGCTCCGCATCCAACAACACATTGCTCGCCTTCACGTCTCTGTGCACAACGCGTTGACGTCTTTATGAAGATCCACCAAATCCACTGCAGGCTGTCGATCGAAAGGCCAAGATTTGGTCGACGACGCCCTGCCAAGTGAGCAGATACATAGGCGTGCAGATCTGGCCATTCCGGGCCTACTTAGTGGCGCAGATAGATTGCCCTAGATTTGGCAAAACAGGGGATTGCCAAGTGGTGCAGATATATTGCTCATCTGGCTAACGAGACAATTGACACCTGGCCAATGAGATGCTGCCAAGTGTAGCTCTAATGGAGGCCCAGATGGGCCAACAAGATGCTGCCAAATGTCGCGCTGTTGTTGGCTTAGACCTGCCAACGAGATGCTGCCAAGTGTCGCCCTGCGGTAGGCCCAGATCGGGGCGACGAGATGTTGCCAAGTGTCGCCCTGCGGTAGGCCCAGATCGGGGCAACGAGATGTTGCCAAGTGTCGCCGTGCGGTAGGCCCAAATTGGGGCAACGAGATGCTGCCAAGTGTCGCCCTGCGGTAGGCCCAGATCGGGGCAACGAGATGCTGCAAAGTGTCACCCTGTGGTAAGCCCACATCGGGGCAAGGAGATGCTGCCAAGTGTCGCCCTGTGGTAACACCAGATCTGGCCAACAAGATGCTGCCAAGTGTCGCCCTGTGGTAGGTTGAGATCTGGCCAACGAGATGCTGCCAAGTGTCTCGCTGTGGTAGGCCCATATCTGGCCAACGAGATGCTGCCAAGTGTCTCTTTGTGGTAGGCTCATATCTTGCCAACGACATGCTGCCAAGTGTCGCCCTGTGGTAGGTTGAGATATGGCCAACGAGATGCTGCCAAGTGTCGCCCTGTGGTAGGTTGAGATCTGGCCAACGAGATGCTGCCAAGTGTCGCTGTGGTAGGCCCATATTCGGCCAACGAGATGCTGCCAAGTGTCTCGCTGTGGTAGGCCCA
>APFE031353944.1:0-18031 GCA_000404065.3 Pinus taeda | reverse complement strand
TTAAACCCTGAAGTTGCACTATTGTACTTCGGGGATATTCTTTTATGAAACTGGACCAATTATTCTGATTTTAATGGGGAAGGTTTTTATACAAATGTGCACTACTGTCTTTGTTTAAAAGCATTTTTGTGTTGAAGGAAGGATTTTGAATAGCGATTGATATTTGGGATTGATTAGCAGCTCACATGGTACTATTATCTGCATCTGTACTCATTCCTGTTATATGAATTGTTATTTAATCGCTCTTGCTATTATCGTTTATATATATGTGTTTTAATAGCATCCTTTATGCATCCCACTATTGGCTATTTATAGCATGCTTTTCTTTCAATTGTATATGTATCGATGATATAAATGGTGAATGCAGTAATTTGTATTAATCGCTTCGTTTGACTATTCATAAGAAGTAATCTTTAAATGATTGAATATCTCTGTTTATTTTACAAAGTCATCTATATGCCTGTTAGATAGATAAGGATTATTAAACGTTGCATTTCAAATGAATAAGTTTTTCCCGGGATTAGTATTAGTTTTCCTATTTTTGTCAATAGAATAAGCTAGTCACCTATCATCAAAACAGACTACTCATCACTCATCCATCCGTTTTATTCATTATCGGGAAACTGGTCCCGTTATATCCAGTCGGAGCCACCATCCCAAACGGAAAAGGAGCTGTACTAAGGTCTGGACTGAGTGGTTATCCCCCAATGTTGTTGCAGCGATTTTCGAGGCATCAACATTTCTGGCACTAGAAGGAGGGCCATCCGCTATGAATGGCAAATAAGCCAACACCTACAAACCATTCAAAGAGTAATTCACCTTCTGCCTCTCCTCGGACATCTCGTTCGCATTCTGAATCACCAGTATCCAGGCGAGACGAGGAAGAATCAACCACTATTGCTCAAACACATCATACTTCAGAACACTTAAGTCCGGAGTCCCCTGAAGTTCAATCCATCATCCAGAAACTTCAAGGCTTCTAAATTTTGCCTCCTAGATATGAAGTAACATAAGGCAGTCAGACTTCGCAATTCCGCTTACCTCCTCATCTTACCAGACTCCAAAGAGAAAAACTAGGTATTGAACCACCTGAGTTCCCTTTACCTGAAAGGAAAAGGATTAAAAATACCGCTGAAGGTTCTGGTAGCGAAACCTTTTCTCCATCATCTTCCATTTCATCATCACCTGTACGAAGTCAAACACCCACTTCACCACTACATATCGTTGTTCATCAAGGGACTTCATCTCAAACATCGCACTCTTTTCAGTCTGTACTTCCACCTCCCCCTCAAGCACCTGGAACACCACAGGCAATCGATGGTACTCCTAAAATGGCCCAAAGACCATGGAGAAGTCCTGGTGCAGTCACCATGCCTGCACCTTTACATCCGTTACCCGATTACCCCGAAAAATGGCTACCCAAGTTCAATCCAGATGTTGGAACGTCAACAGAAGAACACATAAATAATTTTATGTTGTCAGTCAATTTAAAGGGAGTCACTGAAGAAGATGTGGTGGTTAGATTGTTTCCCTATACACTACAAGGATCTGCAGGGTCTTGGTATTTTTCCTTGCCCTCTGGATCCATCACAAGTTGGAATATCTTCCAGGAATAGTTCCTCACCAAATACGACGATGATAGATCCTTGACTACACTCGTCCATGACCTTTCCAATTTAAGGATCGAGTCAAGAGAACCCATTAAGGAGTTCAACTCCCGATTCAACAAACTCTTGAACAAAATCCCCACCAATGATAAGCCAAGCGAACAAGTTAGAAGTGAGTGGTATATCACTGCCTTACCCTCAAACATAGCCATATTTGTGGATAGGGTTAAACAACCTACATTGGCTTAAAACATGAAGGAAGCCCTCGCTGTTCAAAAAAGTGTAATCGCCTTAGAAAAGAAAACTTCCCTGGAAGAACGAAAATCTAAAAATGCATCCTTTAAAGATGACTCGAAGAAAAAGATCAGTAAGGATCCATATGACATGGAGGGCCTTTAGAAAGTCCTTAAAGCCATGTCGAACGAAATGGTTGAGATTAAGAAGCAAGTATCAGAGTCCTCAACAAAGAAACCATATAGGAATTTCAAGAAACCCGAGTCCAAGCCTCCAAATGTCATATCATACGCAGATTCGGATCCTGAGGAAGAAGAAGAGGAAGAAACAGTTACACCATCCGAAGAAGAAGAAGAGGAAGTAGTTGAATGCCACGGGATGTGGGACTTTATACTCGCTAATTCCGATACTGACGCTGAGCAAGAAGCCTTTCGTGTCACTACAAGGAGTAAAGCTACTACCAAACCTGTTTAAGCTAATCCAAATAAAAGGAGTGCTGGTACTAATACTGCAAAGGAAAAGGTACCTGCAAGGAAGCCAGCCATGACAGTATCTCAAAATCAGCCATCATCCTCCAATACACCTTCGTCATCCAAGGCATTGGTAGTTTCTAATTCGATGGATTATAATATTGTCGATGACATGAAGAAAACTAAGGCAAACATCACCATGTTTGAGCTTAGTAAATTAAAACATCAACAAAAATTACTTCTCAAAGAACTTAATGCTGTTCCTTCTTCACCTCTTCCCACCACTAAAGCTGCAAGTGATTCAGGACAACCACCTTCTGGTAGAGTTGAGGCGACTGACACAATTTTGATTGGAGATATATCAAATTCCCGTACCCCTCCTTTCCTCTTAACATATGAAATTTACAATCGAAATATACATAACTGCTTAATTGATTCTGGGGCATCATCTAATATAATGTCTGCTTCAGTTTGTTCTAAACTGAATATAGAACCCTAGAAATCTTCTATTCACATTGTGCAGTTAGATAGAACTAAAGTTCAAGTTTTAGGGGAAATAAACTCTGTAACGATCAGGTTATCGACAGATCCACGAATAGTCCAAAGGATTGACATCCTAGTCGCTGATATACCTAAATTCTATGGGTTGATTTTAAGCAGGGATTGGTCAGAAAATCTCCATGGGTATATCTCCACCGATTGGTCCCATATGTGGCTCCCCTACAAGGGCAAGCCCAATCAAATAAAGATCGATCGGGAGAAACATATGACCCACACTGTTACAGAATTTGAACAAGAAAATCAACCAATCACGTTCAAAAAAAATATCTTAGGGAATTATTCTTCTGAGTCACTTTTCAGCAATTATATTGCCCAGCCATCCCCTTTCTCAGTTAACAATTTCGCATCGCAAATTGAAAATTTTTCGCAGACCGACAGGTCTAAATGTGTTAATGTTACTGAGAATTTTGTAAGTAATACTATAGATAATTCTTTATTTTGGTCTTTATATTTTGATGGATCCAAGTCTAGTGAAGGATCAGGAGCAGGATGTATTTTGGTTAGCCCACAAGGGGAAAAAACAATGCTGTCCTGCACGCTAGAGTTTGAATGCACCAATAACATAGCTGAGTACGAAGCATTAGTCCAAGGACTATATAAAGTGATTGACCTCAAAGTCCAATACTTGAAAGTGTTTGGAGATTCTGATATTATTGTTAAACAGGTAAGGAATACAATTCATTGTCTTTCGAACCATCTTAAACATTATCAATCGCTAGTACAAGAGCTCACTTCCCATTTTTTAGCATTTAATATTTCTTCCATTCCCAAATCGCAAAATTCGGCAGCCGACTTGCTAGCCAATGTCGCTTCCAAGCTACTCCCTTCTGAAGACTATAGTCCAGATAGGTTTTTAGTAGAATTGCTTTTTGGGCCATCCATTCCTGACAATGTAACCAATTGGAGAGTATTCAACCACGATGATGACATTTTACAATTTCTGACCTCCGAAAAATCCTATGATAATCAAATTATTGAGGAAGATGAGCATGATATTCAAATACGAGATAAACATGGGGGAAAATCAATCCCAAAGTGCGTGGTGAAGCTTCAGGACCTTTATGATATTAAAGACAGGTTTAAATCTGTGTCCAATACAAAGCTCCAGAGCTCTACCTTAAGGTTTGAATTAATAAACCTTGGCACTGAACAAAATCCTCAAAACATTAATTTAGGATTAGGACTTTCCATAGAGGAAAAGGAAGCATTCATTAGTCTATTACGAAAGAATAAACATGTTTTCGCTTGGAAATATGACGATCTAAAAACGTATGATACATCTATTATCCAGCACACTATCCCGATGCTTCCCGAACAGAAACTAGTTCAACAAAAGTTGAGAAAAATACATCCAAACTTAGAGGGTCAAATAAAATCAGAACTCAATAAACTCTTAAAATCTAAGATTATTTTTCCCGTACAACACTCAAACTGGGTCTCAAATATGGTACCAGTCAGAAAGAAAAATGGCGACATAAGGATTTGTATTGATTTCAGAAATTTAAATAAGGCAAGTTTAAAAGATAACTTCCCATTACCCACTATGGAGCAGATACTCCAATCAGTGGCAGGCTCAGAGTTAATGTCCTTTTTGGACGGTTTTTCAGGATATTACCAAATTTTAGTCCATCCTGATGACCGACTCAAAACCACATTCAGAACAAAGTGGGGAACGTATGCATATTAGAAAATGCCTTTCGGACTTATTAATGCAGGAGCCACTTTTCAAAGAGCAATGGATATCACTTTCAAAGGGTTAATTAATAGAGCAATAGTCATCTATTTAGATGACATTACTATATTTTCTAAAGAGAGATCCAACCACTTGCATGATTTGAATCGAATCTTTCAGCACTGTAAGAAATATGGTATTTCTCTAAACCCTAAGAAATCCTTTTTCGCTCTTGATCAAGGTAAGCTCCTAGGCTTTATTGTTTCTAAAGATGACATTTATATCGATCCGGACAGGATTAAAGAAATCTATGAAATCCCTTTTCCTCACAATAAGAAATCCATGTAGTCATTTTTAGGCCAAATCAATTTTTTCAAGAGATTCGTTCCAGACTTTTCTCAGATTATTTTGCCACTTCAAACTATGATTAAGAAAAATTCAGTCTTTAAATGGGGATCGCCAGAAAAGGAAGCGTTTGAATTAATCAAACAATCAATAATCAATGCCCCCGCTCTAAACACTCCAAATTTTTCTAATCATTTTACATTGTATACCGTCGCATCCGATTTATCTTATGTTGCAGTACTTACACAGATCAACAGTCACAATTTGGAAGCACCTATTTCATTCTATAGTTCAAATCTTCAAGGTGCAGAACTAAACTACTCCGAAGTATAAAAACAAGCCTTTGCTGTATATAAAGCGGTTAAACATTACAGACCCTTCCTTTTAAAAGCCCATACAAAGGTTATAGTTCCTTTCTCTTCAGTAAGGAAACTATTAATCCAAAGAGAATTGGGAGAAAAAAGGGCAAATTGGGTAACAACACTTCAAGAATATGACCTAGAGATCAAGCCAACAAATATTTTTAGAGGCCAAGGTTTTTGCAGGTTATTGGTAGGAGCATCCAACATTCCAGAATCAAGCAATACAGATCAATCTGAAACAATCAACCAGATAAGTATCATTGACTCTGAATCACAGTATGCTGATTTAATATTTTATTTGAAAAATGGATATGCACCTCCCAACCTGTCCTACAAAAGCAAAAGGGCCATAAGATTGAAAGCAAAAAATTTTGCCATTATTGATGATGTGCTTTTTAGGCAAAATTATGATTCAGTTTTATTGAGATGCCTTGAAAAACCTGAAGCACAAAAGGTTTTGCAGGAATTACATGATGGACTAGCAGGAGGCCACTTTGGAGATGATACAACAGCTCACAAAGTCATCCATGTTGGATATTATTGGCCCACTCTGTTTAGAGATGCTCATGAATATGTAAGGAAATGCCGAAATTGCCAAGCTTCAAGTGGAAGACAAAGGAAATCAGCCTCCCCTCTACAACCGGTCAACATTGAACAGCCATTTCAGCAATGGGGATTGGACATTATCGAAGAGATTACCCCAAATTCTTCCAAACAACATAAGTATATCCTTACTGCTACTGATTACTTTACCAAGTGGGTTGAAGCGATTCCTTTAAAGACAACAAATTCTGAAGCCATTATTGAATTTATAGATCAATTCATCATTACCAGGTTTGGTGTCCCGAATGCTCTTGTTTTTGATAACACGTCTTACTTTTCAGGCAATGCTATGTTTGATTTCGAAATTAAAAGAGGATTCAAACTGAAATATTCTGCTAACTATTATCCTCAGGGCAATGGTTTGGCCGAATCTACAAACAAAAATCTTATTAAAATTATCAAGCGAACTATCGAACAGAATCATAAGAACTGGCACAAATCTTTAATATTTGCATTATGGGCTGACAGGATAACACAAAAAGCTTCTATAGGTTCTTCCCCGTTTAAACTTGTTTATGGAAAAGAAGCAGTACTACCAACAAATCTCATCCTTCCTTCTCTAGCCCTAGTTCAATTAATTGAAGAAAGCCCTTCTTCTTCTTTACAGCTTAGACATGACCAAATTATAAAATTAGAAGAAGAAATAGAAAAAGCTAAAATCATTCATGCGAAACATCAGCAGATCATCAAGTCATCATTTGATTCAATTTCATCTAGTTCCAAACAATTTAAAGTCGGTGATTTAGTCCTGAAATGGGACAAAGCCCATGAAGATAACGGAAAACACACCAAGTTTCAGAAGATGTGGCTTGGACCATTTCAGATCTGTGAAAAGATAGGTCATTCGACCTTTATACTACAAGATTTATCAAGGTTGAGAGACTCTCTCCCTGTTAATGGTCTTATCTTAAAGAAATTCTTCAATTGAGGAGGTAACCCCTTCTCCTTTTAATAGCATTTTTGTAGTTTGTAGCAACATTAGAAAATAAAACTGTAAGGTATCTTATATTTGACCTTTGCTGTATTCAAAGAGTTTCTCAAAACAAGTAGTGTGACATTTACTTTTAGATAAATAGAAGTCTTAAACAAAAGGAATGATTTCTAGGAAATTAGATATAATTGCATTCTGAAACTACACTACAATCCTAGTGAACCCCTCTCGAAGTTTATGATTACTCAGAATGTAATTCCAAGAATACTGGATACAAAAGATAAGAGGTCTTATTACAAGCCTGCTTACCATGTTCACAGGGAAATAGTTTAGCCGACATTACCAATACTGCATACCAAAATAGGGTATTGGCTTGAATTGTAAGACAAGGGGTCTCATCACGAGTCAGCTTGTTCGGTTAGATTACTACCAGTGAATGGAATTGTCACTTAACTGGCCACCACACCAGGGCAATGGCTTTTTTATATTACTAAATAACATAAAAAAGAAAAGAAATACAAAATGTGAAAAACATATTTTGAATTCATTCTGTTAATCATGCTCTAAGGTGAATGGGACAATAGACAATGATATGGTTAAAAGGTATCCCTGCCGAAACTATGGACGTTTGCTGGCAGCAGAGGCTCTACCTATGACAAAGGAGTTAATTTTAATAGCTGATTTGGAAAAGTTTTATGTTTTATCAATATCAACCAATAAAGGCCAATTTAAAATCTAGAATGTATCTATTTTTAACAAAAGAGGAAATTAACAAAGAAAGTTTTGTTTTGTCTGGAATGCAACTATACCTAGTTATATTAGAATTTTCCCTTTCGATAAAATTTCTATTTTTTGAAAAAGTTTAAATATTTCTATACTTTCCATAGATAATTGTTTCTTCCAGCGAATCGCCAATTGTTGTACCCTACAACAACCCCCCATTTCATATCAATATTATCTCAAAAAACATAATATGAAATGGGTCCCTTTTTAATTTTTGTTTTTTAATTGGTATCAATGTAAGTTCTATTCTAAAAGGCCCGAAGAAATAAAAGAAAACATTACCAAAAGGCCTCTTCAATAAACCAATCAAAAAACCTTAACGTAAAACGATTAATCTTTTGTCATTACGATAAAGCGATCGCAAGATCGCATATCACAACGACAAAGGAAACACAAATTGAGGACATTTTGATTTGCTCCGATGAGAAATCGCTATCAGGTATCGGTAAGAAATGAAGGAACGCAATTAAATCCCCTTGCTTCAATGCGATGCAATATCGGCAATTGGCAATTGGCAATCGGTGATAATGGCTAAACACAAATAAGCTCCCTCTTACCTCGATGCGATGCGATATCGCTATCGGCAATCGGTGATTGACTACGCACGCCTTCTTAACCACCCCACTGGCTACTCCCGACGCGATGCGATATCTCTATCAGCGATCGGGGATTCCAAATGAAACCAAAACAATGACTTATGATTTTCCCGACGCCCGATTGCGAAAAGGGAAAAAGCACAGTTTTCAAAGTAAAACCATAAAGGCAGTTTAATACGATTTATTCGTAATTAAGGCACTATCTTTCGAAAAGCCACTCATCCGCGCTCAACCGCCAAATCGCCCAAGGCATGCTTCAAATAAATCATTCGGCCATTAATCGAAATGATTGGTATTAATGAGATTGACAGGCCTTAACGACCATTTAATGAAAACAGCAAGCTTGCGATCTATTCACAGATTTGATTCTAAGCCGTCTTAAGTCAATCAATCACCATGAATTTATCAAGATATATATATCTCAGTCTATTCAATTCATGTTATTGTTTCCTGTATTACACCTATCGTTCTCTCTGTGCAGAATTCTCCCATAGAGACAGATTTGAGTGGAATAAGAAAGAAGTCCAAAAAGACCACAATGCCTTCTGCTTCACCGGTCGCGGGGCAACCCATCGTTGATCCAGGCAGTAAAAAGAAAGGGCTTATATCAGACACTACGTGCCTGGGACTTACCAGAGCTACTTGGCAAGGAACATATAACTTGATTGAAGCCGAAGAACCAAGGGTGACGGGAATACAAGTCTCATGCGACAGCACTAGCAAATCTGAGGCTAATCTGAAAGACTTGGCCAATTCCTTTCTTCACAGAATAGTGGCCAGAGAGCAAATTCTCCCATATACAGATGTGGTAAGATGGGCAATTCAAGAGATCCCAATTACCGATAGAACTTTCAACACTATAGATGGGAGGATTTTCGGTTCTTTTTGAGCCGAAGATCTAAGGCAAATGTATCATTTGTCGGCGGAGGAAAAGAAGTATAACACGGCATTCCTAGAGAAGTTCCGAGCAGAAAATGAGATTGAGTCCAAACCAATTCGAGGCTGGAGACAAAATCCAGCAAAGCACAAGCACGAATCCTCGGGTAAGTACTCACTCGATTCTCTGTGTTCTCCTTACTGCTATGCTGGGATTATGATGTGTAGACTATGGGGATTACATGATTCCGCCAATTTTACCATAGAAATGGTCCCCTTAATGGAAGCGGCATGTAGTGGCGAGATAATGGATTGGGTGGATATATTATCCGATAAGTTAGCCACTGCCATTCTTAATTTCAGATTTAATTCTCGCGTCACTGAGAGGTTCATTCCGCCAATTTACTACAATGCCTATGCATTAGACGTTTTATGTTTTAATTCTGAATTTCCTGTGCTCGTATGGAGGTGGACGTCGCAAGACCCCACACCCGTCGACATATATCATCAAAATTTGTGGAAGACCAACTACAAACACCACTTGTATCAAATCTGCAACAGTTTCATGTTGTCTATTCATTATTCCATTTTCAATAAGCCTGCCCTGAAGATTTCTGAACAAGCAGGGGTGGATTTAACTGCCGTAGCAAGTTGGTTTGGAGAAGAAAAGCTCACCTATATTAGAGTTTTTGGCAGTCAAGCCAAGCCCCATGTGCTTCCACTATACATCCCTGATAAGTTACTTGCCAGGGAAGTAACCTATCAGATCAATGCCGATGGGGTTACTCAGATCCTGAAAAAAGAAAAGAAGCATGTCTGGCCCTCCTTTCCCCTGCGAATTGGTATTTACACTCTGCATTATCTAAAACATGCAGAGAAGGAAGATGAGAAGATAAATTCGCTGACTCTGTCAACTCTGCCAAGCAGGTGATACGATCCGAGAAAAATCGCCTACAATGCGCTTGACCAGGCCAAATTGGCCAAGTTTGAGCACAAAGAAGACAGATTTGAGGATTTGTTTGCATCAGCCGAGTTGCTATATCAAGTTAAATCGCTCGCCATAAATGAATACAACGATGAGGGGCTAGCCGAATTTAATAGAATTAGAGAACATAGGTTGCAAACTCTGCCTCTAGACCTGTTAGCGACTACTCCAACAACGACAAAATCAAGCGAGCCTGAGCAGCAAAGTAATAAGAAACCTCCTACTACATCAAAGCAGCAGGAGGAAGTGCATGACCAGAGGTAGGAAGAAACCCAGGCAAATGTGCAACGACAGGAAGAAATCCAGGCGAAAACTCAAGAAGAGAGCAGTTCGAGAGTTAATGATGATACACAGATTGATCCGATTTTTCTCCAGCAATGGCAGCAATTCAACTCAATCATCGGCAATCTATAATGCTCTAAAGATGATGAGGTTTCAAAGGACGGAGACACACAGGAAGCGACATCAAAACAGGTTTTGGGCGAAACCAACGACCCACCCAAATCAAAGGAAACGGAAATAATTCCTAAGGATCCATTGGGCGAAATCATTTTGCAAATAGAAGAGATTCCTCCCTTAGATGTATTCTACAGCCCTAAGCATAAAGCTGTTGTAAAGTGACAGAGGAAGAGAAGAAGGGATGATCAACCTTCTTTATTCCCTGAATTAACAGTAACGGGCAATGTTGTGTGGAAGGAAGAATTTGATCCCTCCGATGACTTAACAAAGCTATCGCAATATGCTGGAGCATATTCGGCAGAAACCATAAATAAAGCATCGGAGGTAAGCAGTCTATTAAAGGTGAAAGATCAAGAAATCTTTTCGCTACAGGCTCAATTATCGGAAGCGCAGCAGAAGGCAGAGCAGGAATTGCTAGTACAACAATAAAATAATAATCAGCTGACTAAGCAATTGCAGGAGGAAAAACAGAGGATTGACGAGAGCGCAATCCAAAAGAAAAAGGAGCTATCGGCAGCATTGGCGCAATTAAAAATATTAACTGAGGGAATGATAAAATCCAAAGATGAGAAAATCACTCAATTATCAACTCAAATTGAGCAAATGAAAAAGATGCCTCAGGTAGATGAGTTTAAAGCAGAGGCGATTCAATTAAATAAAGCATTGATAAATCAAATTAAGCTTCTATGTCAGCAAATCACCTAGGCAGAGCCATTGTGCGACTTAGTAGCATCCATAAGCGAAAAAGTAGAAAAGGCAAGGACAGATTTGGATCAGGCCGAAGAAACATTCACAAATTTTCTGGAATGGCAAGATTCTGATCAGGGCCAGGCAACTAACCTACCAAGAATTCTGGAATCACACAAGGAAATATTATTCACAGAATGGCAATCACAGTTAATGAAGGCAGAAAGAGCGATTTTAAGATGCAAGGCAACCACTAGTAATTTGGTTGAATTAGTAAATAATACTCTTTATTTGTCTAACATGATTTCCCAATGTACTCCAGGCCAATTAAAAACAACAAAGATGTTGGAACATTCATGCTACCCAGAGCTGGAGAAAAATGGAAGGTTAATCGCGGGGATCAACAGTTTAACATGGGATGCTTATTGGTTCTTCTTAGTGAAGCTACACAGCTAGAGAGCCACCTTAAAATGCCTCACAGATGCTATCAGGTATATCATACCCGATATTCAGGATGCCACCTTTGCTGCCCAACTCAGCTTGTGCCTCAACAGACCACCCGAAGTGGATCCAATGCTTGCGATAAGCCAGCTCAGGTTTAAAGGCAAGTAGCCTGAGTCATGATTCACATCACCGACTGCCAGATCACCCCCAAGGAGATAGATAGCATTTATTGATGCCAATTTAGTAGGATTTTGTTTCATAGATTTTTTTTAGCTTAGTAGTATTTATAGACCCTTTCATGCATTTAGAAAGGGTCGTAAAGTTTTGTATATGACTTAAACCCTGAAGTTGCACTATTGTACTTCAGGGATATTCTTTTATGAAACTAGACCAATTATTTTGATTTTAATGAGGAAGGTTTTTATACAAATGTGCACTACTGTCCTTGTTTAAAAGCATTTCTGTGTTGAAGGAAGGATTTTGAATAGCGATTGATATTTGGGATTGATTAGCAGCTCACATGGTACTATTATCTGCATCTGTACTCATTCCTGTTATATGAATTGTTATTTAATCACTCTTGCTATTATCGCTTATATATATGTGTGTTTTAACAGCATCCTTTATGCATCCCACTATTGGCTGTTTATAGCATGCTTTTCTTTCAATCGTATATGTATCGATGATATAAATGGTGAATGCAGTAATTTGTATTAATCACTTCGTTTGACTATTCATATGAAGTAATCTTTAAATGATTGAATATCTCTGTTTATTTTACAGAGTCATCTATATTCCTGTTAGATAGATAAGGATTATTAAACGCTGCATTTCAAATGAATAAGTTGTTCCCGGGATTAGTATTAGTGTTCCTATTTTTGTCAATAGAATAAGCTAGTCGCCTATCATTAAAACAGACTACTCATCACTCATCCATCCGTTTTATTCATTATCGGGAAACTGGTCCCGTTATATCCAGTCGGAGCCACCATCCCAAACGGAAAAGGGGTTGTACTAAGGTCCGGACTGGGAGGTTATCCCCCAATGTTGTTGCAGCGATTTTTGAGGCATCAATAGAATGATGTGAATATCGTTTGGTACTCATGTGTTATATGTCTATATGTAGTTTCCAGGGATGGATGGTCTTGGTTATAATTATCCATGAATAGTAGGTCAAACATGCTTTGTGAAGTCATGGTATGTAACTTATGTCATCAAGGTGATATTGGTATGTTATGATGCTAATGTATTGGTTGAGATAGAGTGGGAGATGTAGATCATCATAATGAGGCTGTAGCATTGGACTTTGGCATGCAGGTATGTATGTCAAGTATTTTTATATGCATTAGGTTTATATACATTAGGTTTATGTACTTGTATTTTGATGTTATGGTTACATTCATGATAGATGTTAGTTTATTAGTGTAGTTATATGCAAATGTATTGGATAGTCAAGAATGATAGCAACTTGTAGTTATATGCATTTCTATTGTTGTTTTATATTAGATAACCTGATGATTATGTTATATGTTATTCATGAAGTATCTTATAGGTTAATTTTTTGTTGTTAAATGATAGTTAGATTGATGATTAGGGTTATAGAAGTTACACCTTGATGTTATATGTATCATGCTAAATTGGATTGATCTATGTAGATGGTTAGGGTTACGAAAGTAAGGTATGAGTTTGCTTATGTCGTATCTTTGGTGCTTGATGGTTTGATTATGTCATCTAGTTGATTTATTTAACATGGTATGTTTGCAAGTTGGTTGAACGTTTGAGGAATTGCATAATATGAGTATGTGTTCAAATTATTTTGTTTTAAGATGATTGTACTAACATATATCTGTTGAGACAGTTGATATATACTTGAATGTAGTTGACAGGTGTAGCATTATATTTAATTATTATGATTTTACTATGGATTATGACATGATTGTTTGTAAGTTGATTTCAAATTGAAAGATATGATTGTCTTAATATTTGGAACGTGTGATTGACATGGGTAAATAGTTGTAGGAAATGTTCTTGGTATTAGTATGACAAGGTAATAGTTGATGTGTTTATATAACTAACAGTTGGGTGACATGACAATACATAGTTAGCCTCGATTGGAGTAAGGTAAAAAGGTAAAAGGAAGGAATTGGACAAGAATTCCTTTGGCTATGTTTGGAAGCCCTAATTCTTAATGAATGATTTATTTTCATATAGGAAGTCTTCTTAACCTTCATTTGTTTGAAATTAGGTGGATATGTGATATATTCATGTACATGTACTTGACAGGTGTATTAGATAGTCTCTAGCTACAGGTGGATCTGTCAAAGGGATTGGAATCCCTTGACAAATGACTTAGATGTGCTCAGTTGCAAGCAGCATGCTTGGAATAGTAAGTTAAGGTAGCCAATGTATTGTTATGTTTAATTATGCACTAATATTTATGTTTTTATGGAAGTATGATGTTGGGAGTTGCATGGAGAGAGAGGTTGCCATGAAATATTGAAGAAGGCTATGGTTGAGTTTTCCTTGGGAACCATGGGGATTGAGTCATGGTATCTGTTGTTAGTCTTGTGCTTTTGGTATTTTGTGATTGTTGCACTTGATGTGAGATTTTGAGTGTGTCTGGTGCATAGCTATGTCACTTTGTTGCGGTGTCATGTTTTTATTGGTTTCATGGTTCACTTCTTGTTTGTTTCTTGGTATTTCCTTTTATGTTTTGAGTCTTGGGAATTGGTAGGGAAAGGATGAAATTAATGGAGCTCGAGGAGGGTTTTGTGGTACACGAAAGGTAATGTAAGATTCAAATGAAGCTCAGTGCATGAGTAAGCACAGTGGAAGGTAAGACTATGACAATCGGTTGGAGTGGTTGGGTCCATTGTGGTAAGTGGATGATGACAGGACAAATATGAGAAAGATAACCATTAAAGGTAAAATAAATGTATCTAAGGCATCAGATGTCTTGGCTATGTTGGGAAGAATTGTTCTCAATGTTGTTCATGTTGTGCAAAAATAAGGTAGTTTTCTAACCTAGACCTTATAATATCTGGCAATTTCATTGTGATCATGATTATGCTGATGTTTATATGTATACATGTATGTATGTATGTATATCATTGTCTGACATGACCATGATTGTTTTACGCTAATCTATATATATATATATTTATATATATCTATATATATATATATATATATATATATATTGCCTTGTATCTATGTATCTATGTTATTTGTCTAACAGGGTCATCAGGAATCATTATTGTGCAGGAATGATTTCTTATGCAGGCAATTAGCATGACGAAGCTCCTGGTCTTATGGGAATCAAGTGGGAAGAGTAGTTGTGACAAATATATGAGGCCACTATCATGTGAATATAAATTTATAGTGTATGCTTGTATTATGCCAATGCTTATGTTATGGATAGGTTATTCCAAGGGATACATCAGAAAACTGAAAATAGTGTGGTTTGTGACATGCTAGGATAAGCATGGATAAGACACTGGAAGCAAGGTTTCTTGGTAAGGGCAATGTGTTTTTGAATGTGTGGTACTACTATTGTACATATGTTGTATATGTTGTACATGTTTCATATATGATGTGTGCACATGTGGTGTTGTGTATATATAGTGTGTGTACATATTTTTTATGCAGTATTATGTATAGGATGGTACAGATAGTTTTGTGTGAATATTGCATATGGTGTTGTGTGCATGATTGGATATGCAGTGTTGTGTACAAATGATGCTATGTACATGTTGGATATGCAGTGATATGTACAGGTGGCATTGTGTGCATGTTGTACATGTGGAACTATGTACATATGGTGTTTAGTGCTTGATTTTACAAGTGGTGTTGTGTGCATGTGGTGTTGTGTACATGTTGTACAAGTGGCATTGTGTGTAGGTGGTGCTATGTACATGTCGTCCATGTGGCATTGTTTACATGTGGTGTCATGTACCTGTCGTGTGCATGGTACTGTGTACATGTGGTATTCTGTACACTTTTTACAGTGGTGCAGTGTACATGAGGTGTTGTGTACATGGTGTGTAGGTGGCTCTATATACATGTGATGTTGTGCACACAGTGTGCATGTGGTGATTTCTACATGTGGTACTTGTGTACATGTGGGATTGATTGCATGTCATACACGTTGTGTTGTGGGAATGTAGTAATATGTATGTGAATTATGTAGTCATGGTATCATGACATATGCATTCATTTTGTTGCACTCTATATACATATTTGTGTTGTATTGTACACCGAGTGTAGATGTATGTGTTGTATGGCAAGTGTAGGTGCATGTATTGCATGGTGGTGTATGCAATGTGTGACGCACACTATGTGTATGTGCACATGGTTTAGGAGAAGGCACTGGATGTTTCTCTAGTGTGGAAACCTATCAAGAGTGTGTACAGAATAAAGACAAAGGTAGAAGCTAAGGATTGATGAAAGGATAAGTATCAACATTTTATTTCATTTTATCATGCATGTGATTTATGATTATGGTATATGATGATTATATGTGATCTATGATTCTAGTTTATGATGGTTACATGTGATTTATGATGGTTGTGTTTTGAGCTAATCATATGTGATATGCTTATGCATGATGTTTTTATCAAAAATTAGTTTGACCTGATTATGACAGGAAGCAAATAGGATTGCAAGTGTACCTTATTGACAAGCTACCAATGAGGTATGATTTGAGGTTATTTCAATTTATTTTAATATAATGGAAATTATTTGCTTGGAACAGGAATACATGAACATGCCCAATTGAGTGGCCAAAATTGACTGCAAGAATTGTAGCAACAACAAAAGGAATTGGAACATGTAACAATATGGTGGTGAAGCACTTTAGGAGTAGGGCCATTGTGGGGCACTGATGCCTAATAATGTCCATTGATTTCCATGAGCATGATATGGTTGGTATGATGGTTTTGAGGTAGGTATATTCCTTGGTTGTTTTACCTTCCGATGTGAGGAAGCCTTACCAAGGGATGGATCGCCCGAGATAGGGGATGTCGGGGAACTTGGAAGGTCAGTGATTGCATGAAAGGGGGTGCTTGGACCTCCCGGGGGACTGTGTAGTAGAGAAGGGAAGCTTGTGAATATGTTTATTTTGGTCATTATCATTTCCATATGGAATCATATCCACATTGGGAGTGTGCCCTAGAACAATGAACCAGTAACTATTCACTGAGAGGACAAGTGGCACGTGATTGTAGTGCTGGACATTAGATGCAGTTTGACTTTTGCAGTGGATTCTAGACTTCCTTGGAAGGAGGTGAATCTTGGTATTACTTAAGGATGGAGGTGTGAGCCTTTGGATTCCCTTATTGCAGATGCAGGCAAAGTATCATTTTTACGGAAAATTTTAGGGATTCACAAGTGGGCTAATTTTCCATGATTTTTCCAAAAAAAAAAAGATTCGCCAATTTCCATTTTTTATAAAAATGATTCTCCCAAATTTTACAATATAAAATTATTTTACCTTAAAATCATTAACATTAAATAGAGAGTATATATAAAAATTTTATAAATTTGAATAATTTTACAAATACATCATTAAACATTTTATAGTTTTCATATTAGGGACTAGTGAGTTTCGCCAATGTTTTTAAACTTCAAGATAATTTTCCATTCTTAAAATTTTCCCTAATCATTTTATTTGTTGGCTGAGAAAATGTGGATATGTGTATATGTGTACACTATTGTAAATATTGTATCAAGCAGGATTTATAAAGCTTCACAGATAGTATGGCTATTTACTGAGTGAAGCAAATGTGTATGTGTATATATTGTTATTGTAAATACCATAATGAGATATGTTATAAAGCCCTAGTAAGCAGTATGTTTGTCATATTTTAGTAGGTGTTCATTGTAAATACTACAATGAGTTATCTTATAAAGCTCCTTGAGCAATATGTTTTGCTTTCATCAGTGTTGTTGGATATAGGTATCAATGAACACTTAGGACAGTGATGCCCCAAGGGGTAGGGTTCTGTAACAACCCTGGTGAAAATTCCATGTAAAATATATCAAGCCACAGTGATGGGATACATTTTCTAAGCTAAATATTGGGTAGGACATCCTAGCTAGTGTTCATTTCATTGTTTATGGCTAAGGAAATTGGTAAAGGCAATGGATAAGGATTTGGAAAGGTAGAATGGAATTTTTGGCACATTTATTTACAAAAATAATGCAAAATAGGAGAAAAGGAAGGCGAAATGTCACAGGTTGCATGTGAGAAAGAAAATGAAGGAAAATAATTGAAAATGAAGAAAATAGAGGCCTCATTCATAAAAAGGATTCTGAGTTGGCAAGCTCTCAGTCAGTGTAAACTCTTGGCTCAAGCTTTTATTTTGGTTATGCATGGGATCAATAAATGCAAAGAAGGTAAGAGGAAGGAAGGAGCA
>APFE031353943.1:0-10019 GCA_000404065.3 Pinus taeda | reverse complement strand
AGGAGTTGAGGGAACAGGTCGGTGCTGCTACATACATAGTATGCAGCTCAAAGATTCAACACCTATACCATATGAATTTTGCATGTGCTTGTAGGAGATCCACAATTTGTTTCTGTTGGATCTTAGCAAGCTCAGTTTTGGCTTGCAGTTCCTGTTGCAAAATGGTAATTTGCTCTTGCATTGAATCAGACTGCCCAGATTTTTCATTTCTAAGATCCTCCTTTTCCATTGATAACTCAGGGTTTCCATCTCTAAAATTCTTCCCTGTAGCTCACAGGATGCTTCAGCCGATGCTTCAGTTCTAAGGCTGCTCTTTCCTTCCTCCAATAACAATTCTGCTTGCACATTGTTAATTTTTTCTCAATATGTCTCTCATTTTGTCTGCTCACTACAGGACTCTGTTCCTGCTGTTCTGATGATATACATTTCATTTTATGGGCTTCAAGTGTGGAAGCTCTACCCCATCCATAATTTTCCATTCCAGAGATCAGCCTTTTAGCCCCACCATTATTCTTGAGAGACCTATGCACATCCGTTTTGAGAGCCTTGTTCTCCTCTTCTAAACTGACGAACATTTTCTGCAAATCTTCAATTGCCCTCTGAAACTCCTGCCCTTTTCTGATCTCATCCGGTAATTCTGCTTCAATCTTAATTACCATTTTCTGGAAAACATCAGTACTTTCTGAAGATTCCTTTTGCATAAATTTTGAATCAATCTGTGATTCTAAATCAGTGTCTCCCATGGTCAGGAAACTGGCAGTATGCTCCCGTGAATTCATTCTCTGACCCAATTCACCAATTGTCATGTTTTGAGGGATCTTATAATCTTCTTTTAGATTGGGAGTTCCCATATGAAACTGCTTCATATTCTGCTCCAGAATCCCATAGTCACCTCTGTTTTTCTCAGATCCAGTCCTTGGCCCTTCGTCCCTCTCTTTTAAATTCTAGAGATCAGGTGGCAATTCCAGTAGTTTCTCTATCAGGGCATCCGAATTTGCAGTGTCATAAATATCATCTGAACAATTGTGACAAATATCCATGATGTTTGATTCACACCCATCATCAAACCCATCTACTCGGTCTTTCTTTTTGGCCTGTTGACTATCCATACCTACAGAAGAAATGGAAATTGTACACTTAGGCCTAATACTTTCAGCACATAAAGGTATAGCCCCACATCTAGAAATTAAGTTCATGTTATATTTAAGATCAAACAGAGCCATGGATGAATTTATTTCATCTTATGCAAAATACTTCATAGATAGACGTGCCAATTCTAAATATACAAATAGCAGCAGTGAATGACATAAGACCAGAACGTGTACCTAGACAATTTTCCTGAAGCAAGTTAGAATCCCTATGACTGATATGATTGTCCCAGGTCCCTGATTAGGAACAACTACAAGTAGTCTTCTTCATTGGATGGGTATCAGAGTTAACCAATATGCTGCTTTGGCAAGTATTCACCATAAAAACGCTAAAAAAACAAACCTTGAAATGCAAAATTGAACTGTTGGAAAGCCAAACAATCGACAGGAACCTGGTAAAGGAGCCAGTATTTAGATGAACAGAAAATATTGAAATAAATAGAAATAAACAAATTAGGAGTCAAATACTGGAAGCAATATTTAGTCAAGCATTTGAAATAGGAATGGACTACATAGATCTCATCAAGTAAGTTTGGCCACATATATTGCTGGCCATTTTCTTCACACAGATAAATAAATTCCGCATTGAAAACTATAGGAAAGTTATTTCTGATTGGTCATACATCATAGTAATTTTGCGGAGGGCAATCTACAAGAATGTATAATAAGAAGAAGAAACTCAACAGAAAGTTTTCAATCAATAACAAATCCATTGGTTGTATTGCTAGACTATTTCTTTATCTTTAACTGTTACTCTAACAGAATCGATAAAATCTTTGGAAGAGAAGTCAGAGGATGTGAGCTCCTAGCAAGATGCAAAACTAATTCATCAATGATATTGAATTATACTTGATTTCTCTATTTTCTTGTCTTGATGAGCCACGAAATTTGATTAGTGCTCTTGTATCGCTGAAATTCAATAGGGCTTGTCATCTTGCCAATGTAGTGAGAAAATGCCACTTTTATATCCTCAATATGGCGTGTGCTCCTCTGATCTTGAAGCAAGTCTAGAATTTCGTAATAGATAGTGCCTATGACCTCCATTGTTTTTATAACCTTCATGTTCAACCAATTCCCAATGCCAATGAAAGTACTCGATGACTTATAGGCATACCATTGATGGATCAAATGAGGTCATATCACTAAGGTGGAATCCAATATTGGAGGCATAGTTCACTTGGAAAGATGGGTTAAATCCAAACCACTGGACCTTACCAGACTACTGAGCTGAGGAAAGTAATATTAAATCTAAAAATCAAACTGAGTTGTCATTCCTTTAGTGCCTGCAGATATCAAACATAAGTAAATAGAAAATCCCACCTTCACTGCTCAGAGCCATCATTTCATTTAATTATTTGTTCATATTAATGTACAGAAATTACCAAAGTAAATTCATAGGACTTCCAAATCCATCCAGAATAACTAACATAAATCAATTAGCTATATCATGTTTACCTTTTGCCTGCTATTTCCCTCTCAATCAGATAGTATGATAATCTTGAACAGTTAACTTATTACTTCTCACTGAAAGAATTTCATCAGCATGTGATGTTTGTAAAATTGGTGAATTCTCTAATGAAATCTCACAGTTCAAGCATTTTACAAAAGCAGATTGAAAACATTCTAACCTCTGCTGCCTGCTCTGCATTTTTGAAAACATTCCAACCTCTGCTGCCTGCTCTGCATCTTATGAGACATATATCTAACTTGTCAGGTTGATTCAGTGGTGAATTTTATTCACAATGCAGATCTTCGTGAAGATAAGCATTATTTGGCTGACAATCTGGGTACTACACCAATAACAACTGCACAGGTATGTTTGTTTCATTTTGCTTACTCTCGATATTAGATTGTTAGGTTGTTAATAATAAGGGCAATTCCAGTTTAGGTGAAGTTGCTTAGATGTTCCCATGTTTGGGATTTTAGCTTGCACAACTTTTGAATTTAGATGATGGACATGCTTAATAAAACTACATATACACCCTACATGCTCCACGAAAAGATGTGAAGGTCTCTGTTTATCTACAGGGCGAGGAGTTGAAGAAACAGGTCGGTGCTGCTGCATACATAGAGTGCAGCTCAAAGACTCAACAGGTATACCATCTGATATGTGCCATGTTCATATTTGCCTTATGCCATGAAGTGTTGTCATCTAATTTTTGTTTATCTTCTCCACTTTAATACTCTTAAATAGTGGTTTTAATACTCTTAAATAGTGGTTGTAGTCACACTGTAAGGTGAATTAATATAAAGAAAAATTTCTATGTCTGATATTAGGGGTTTCAAAATGACCCGAAATTTCAAAATGAATGCCTACCATCACAAAAGTTATTACATTTATGGCAACGTAAATATAAAGCTTTATACTGTAAATCCTGATAAACTGAGTTGGTAACAACTTCCTTACAATGTGTAGTAAGACCTGGATTTAGAAGAAAACATGCTCACTAAGGGCATAGCTTACCTAAAAGTTGAACGCTAGGGCTACATTATCATTTGCAATATCTCTTTTCACTTGCTCGACTATTTCTTTATCTTTAACTGCTAATCTAACAGAATCGATAGAATCTTTGGAAGAGAAGTCAGAGAATGTGAGCTCCTAGCAAGACGCAAAACTAATTCATCAATCATATTGAATTATACTTGATTTCTCTATTTTCTTGTCTTGATGAGCCACGAATTTTGATAAGTCAGTGTTCTTGTATCGCTGAAATTCAATAGGGCTTGTCATCTTGCTACTGTAGTGAGAAAATGCCACTTTTATATCCTCAATATGGCATGTGCTCCTCTGATCTTGAAGCAAGTCTAGAATTTCGTAATAGATAGTGGCTATGACCTCCATTGTTTTTATAACCTTCATGTTGAACCAATTCCCAATGCCAATGAAAGTACTCGGTGACTTCTAGGCATACCATTGATGGATCAAATGAGGTCATATCACTGAGGTGGAATCCAATATTGGAGGCCCAGTTCACTTGGAAAGATGGGTTAAATCCAAACCACTGGACCTTGCCAGACTACTGAGCTGAGGAAAGTAATATTAAATCTAAAAATCAAACTGAGTTGTCATTCCTTTAGTGCTTGCAGATATCAAGCATAAGTAAATAGAAAATCCCACCTTCACTGCTCAGAGCCATCATTTCATTTAATTATTCGTTCCTCCCCCACACACGTAGGAATGAAAGATAAGGTCTGGCTAAATTTACTGCCCATCTAATGAACTCAAAAGTGACACACCATTTTTCCATAATCTTATTAGCATTCATATCCTATGGTTTGTAGAACTTAATATCATGGGAGGTAAGAGTTTGATAGGAACCCCCACCATTTATACTCAGCATTCCAACACTTATTTTCACAATCTCCTTTTCTATGGTATTATTCAGGCTACGCATGCCCTCAAAACTTGGTATTATTCTATAAACATAAAACTGTTTGAGATCCCTTAACCTCCTATTAACAATCTGGATTAACTTGGGTTTCACATCTCTTCCTAATTATGATTGAGGAGTCTCCAATTACAATTAATTTCTGATTCCCCTTGATTAGATATTTTCTAGACCTTGATAATATATTAAAATGTCATCACTTCTGCTTGGTTGTTGGTGGATGCTCCTAACTCCCAAGAAAACCTTGCTTGGAAATTTTGTTCGAGGACAGATACTAACAAAGAGTTGTGATATTCAGGTATTAGAAGTTGGAAAAAGGACCAGTGGTTCAGTTTTGGGTGATCTAAAAAAATTTCTTCTCTAAAGGAAACCAAACCTATGAAACAAAGAGAGTGCAAGAGACCAAATGGTATGATGATCATTACAACAATTCATCTTTCCACAAAACAAACCCTAAGTTTCAGGTTCCATGTTAATCTCTCTAACATGATAATTCATGACATGATATGCTAATTTATTTTTTTAACTATTTTCTTCTGCTTAATTTACATTTATGAATTAAATTTCAATGGCGATGGCAGGGAGGAATGCAGAGCTGATGCGTAGCTCTGTGGAGTGTCTGAATTAGTCCCAAAGAAACGCTCATCCCCTATTCGAAATCCTTTGAGAAGAAAAATAAGTCAATGAACAACGAGTAATGTATGATGCATAACATGACTACAAAGCTCGGTGCTCCTCTAACTGTTTCATGTTTTTAATTTTCAATTTATCCCTTGAGTTTCTATCACTTAGGTCAAGGCTTGTATCATTTTGAGGCCTCTTCCTTGCCAGTGAATTGGAACCCCACATAGGTATATGCTGTAGCGATCTCAATTCTCTACTTCATCCCCTGTAGAATGATTGTTCTTAGAAGTACTGAAGATCATAACCTTAGTCTTGTTAATGTTTACAATGATAAGTCTATGTTTGGTATTGAAGATCATAACCTTAGTCTTGTTAGGGTTCACTATCATAATCTATTTTTGGTATTGAAGATTGTAACCTTAGTCTTGTTAGGGTTCAATGTGTACAAAATGAGTGGCTTATCAGCGTTACAAACTATCAGTCACTCCACAAACTGATATATTATCAAACAGATGTTCACCTTCAGAACAACAAAATTTAACAGCAGTTTACATTTTCCAATTAGAATTTTCTTCACCATGGTCAGCCCACCCCCCAGCAAAGTGTAAAAATATCCAGCTAAAGATGAAAATTATGAAAACCCTGTTCAGAAAACAAAAATTCCTGATGGCATGGGTTCCACATCATATACAAGTGTGTTCCATTTGGATCAAATGAGGTCATATCACTGAGGTGGAATCCAATATTGGAGGCCCAGTTCACTTGGAAAGATGGGTTAAATCCAAACCACTGGACCTTACCAGACTACTGAACTGAGGAAAGTAATATTAAATCTAAAAATCAAACTGAGTTGTCATTCCTTTAGTGCCTGCAGATATCAAACATAAGTGAATAGAAAATCCCACCTTCACTGCTCAGAGCCATCATTTCATTTAATTATTAGTTCCTCCCCCACACACGTAGGAATGAAAGATAAGGTCTGTCTAAATTTACTGCCCATCTGATGAACTCAAAAGTGACACACCATTTTTCCATAATCTCATTAGCATTCATATCCTATGGTTTGTAGAACTTAATATCATGGGAGGTAAGAGTTTCATAGGAACCCCCACCATTTATACTCAGCATTCCAACACTTATTTTCACAATCTCCTTTTCTATGGTATTATTCAGGCTATCGCAGGCCCTCAAAACCTGGTATTATTCTATAAACATAAAACTGTTTGAGATCTCTTAACCTCTTGTTAACAATCTGGATTAACTTGGGTTTCACATCTCTTCCTAATTATGATTGAGGAGTCTCCAATTACAATTAATTTCTGATTCCCCTTGATTAGATATTTTCTAGACCTTGATAATATATTAAAATGTCATCACTTCTGCTTGGTTGTTGGTGGATTCTCTTAACTCCCAAGAAAACCTTGCTTAGATTGTGCCAGATATTACTTAATGCTGAGAGTATTACTGCAAGATGATTTGTTCATCTGAATCTCTTGTGTTGAGATCAGCCCCCTTATAAGTAAGTGCATTGGTTTATGAGTTAAAAGTTATATAGACTTGCATAAAACTTATTGTTTTAAGTTTGAGGTCAATGATTTATCTTCAGTAATAATTCTTGACAAGTTAATGCTAGTGGGGAAGGCCACCCCATTCATAATGTCAATGATAATTTTGGAGTCCTCTGTAATTTTGATGTCTCAAATCTCTAATTTGGATGTTAGTTTTAGGCCTTTGCATAAAATGTGTCCTGCAATATTATTTGTGGTTTGGTCACATGCTCATGCTTGAGCAAATTTTAGTCTAGTCTTTTCTCATGGGTCCCTTGAGCACCCTCCCCATGCTCTGCCTGGGTTTCATTTTGCTCTCCCATCAAGGAAGAATATATTACCATATACATGAGAGAGTGGGCTGAACTGGGAAAATAATCTCAGGTTGGGAGTCTGAAAATTGAGTCCACTCTTCAAGACCCCAACCTTTCACCCATTGCAATTACTTGTCTGTATAGTTGATTGCCTCATTTTGATCTTTTGCAGCAGGCCCTAATTTTTTCACTAATGAACATCGTTGCTTTCATGGCTTCCCTTGCCTTAATGGAAGATGATCTTATTCCAAATTTTCCAAGTGACAAACTTTGGAATCAGATTCCATAATTTGGAAATGAAAGATTTTTCCTTGAGAAAGCTTGGATAGTGATTATTCCAGGTGAGGACAGAATCTTCCCAAAACCTCTGGTCTTGTCAGATCCTGTGTGTTGGTACTGGCCGAAAAGGTTTATCATATTTCTTTAGCTTTTTTGCTATGTGAAAAGAGTAATGTTGTTTATGTATGCTTTAGAAGTATGGCAGACATAGAAGGCCTGGATAAACCTTGTGTAATTTCTCTGCTACCAGAGGTTTGTTGTTAGGACTGTAATGTACCTGAAAGCAAATGGCGAACTGATACTTCAATACTGATTTGACCTAAAAGTAAAAGCAGAAATATAATAGACATGAAGTTCAAAATATCAAAAGTAAGAGCTAAAAGCATAAAATAAGTATTGGGCACACTCTCACAAGTCACAACCAAGAAGATTGCACCTGCAAATCCGATTCTAATGGAGGAAGAGATATCTGAGAGAAACTTTGTTGATTAAACATCTGAAATAAAATTTACAAAAAACACTATTTATAAAAAAAAGAGAATGAAGCCCTAACTTAGATATGTTTCTGAACTGAAGCATTGAAGGCTCTGCTGGAGTCCTTTTTTCAACAGCAAGGAAGCAATCAGGCCTGAAATGCGCTGGACTCTAATATCATTCTGGGACTCCTGGCTCTCCAGATTCGAATGTTTCTCATGTGTAAGAGCTTGGACATGCTTCAGGCTCTGTTAAGTGTACATGACAAGAGGAATATTTGAGATACTTGAATTATATTTGAAATAATTGAAGTCTACCAATAATTTTGACTATCAAGTTGTTGATTGCAGTAGAAGCAGGTTTCATCTCTGATATGTTCAGCACACTTTTACCTGAAAGAAAAGACCGTAGCAGAAAGGCAACCCAAATATGCCACACATAAATACAAGGATGGCTATAATTGATATATCCCAGTTTCTTGACATGGTCCTTCTTGCATTGGGGCCAACTTTATTCTGCAGCGAAAGGGAATTATTGATTTCATTTAGGCTAAAATTGGGTCTGATTCAGTCTAATAGTGACCCTATCCTGTATTCCAGTCGATATGGACTAAGAGTAGAGAAAGAGATGACAATAAATGGCACCCTAATAAATTCTAGAAAGTTAAAAGCAATAATAGTAACCTCTGCTCGATGAAACTAAAAAGTAAATTGGGGATGCTAGTAGGTTTACTTGTATCAAAATGGAAGCAACATTGTGGTCTACAAAAATCATGGATGCAAGCAATGATCTAGGAATGACTGCCAGAACGTGTACCTAGACAATTTTCCCGAAGCAAGTTAGAATCGCTAGGACTGATATGATTGTCCCAGGTCCCTGATTGGGAACAACTGCAAGTAGTCTTCTTCATTGGATGGGTATCAGAGTTAACCAATATGCTGCTTTGGCAAGTATTCTCCATAAAAACGCTGAAAAAACAAACCTTGAAATGCAGAATTGAACTGCTAGAAAGCCAAACAATAGACAGGAACCTGGTAAAGGAGCCAATATTTAGATGAACAGAAAATATTGAAATAAACAGAAATAAACAAATCAGAAGTCAAATACTGGAAGCAATATTTAGTCAAGCATTTGAAATAGGAATGCACTACATAGATCTCATCAAGTAAGTTTGGCCACATATATTGCTGGCCATTTTCTTCACACAGATAAATAAATTCCGCATTGAAAACTACATGAAAATTATTACTGATTGGTCATACATCATAGTAATTTTGCGGAGGGCATAATCTACAAGACTGTATAATAAGAAGAAGAAACTCAGCAGAAAGTTTTCAATCAATAACAAATGCATTGGTTGTATTGTTGGACTATTTCTTTATCTTTAACTGCTACTCTAACAGAATCGATAGAATCTTTGGAAGAGAAGTCAGAGGATGTGAGCTCCAAGCAAGACGCAAAACTAATTCATCAATCATATTGAATTATACTTGATTTCTCTATTTTCTTGTCTTGATGAGCCACAAATTTTGATAAGTTAGTGTTCTTGTATCGCTGAAATTCAATAGGGCTTGTCATCTTGCTACTGTAGTGAGAAAATGCCACTTTTATATCCTCAATATGGCGTGTGCTCCTCTGATCTTGAATCAAGTCTAGACTTTCGTAATAGATAGTGGCTATGACCTCTGTTGTCGCACAGATTGTCGCGACAACGCTCAGACCAGGGGCTGTCACTCTGATCCCCGATCTCTCCGTTTAAGCCTGTCTCCCACAGCTAAGGGGGGTAGACCCTGAAGAGAGAAGGACGACCAACTGCAAACCAGTTGGTTGGGAGACACGAGACACGATAAGATAAGCACTAGATGAATTTGATTTTAGCAGACCAGTGCCTTATGAGATTATTATTAAATCGATTACTTGTTAGATGATTATAGAAACATGAAACGTGAACAACAATCATTTGTCATCAGCTAAATCACATGACCAAAACGACATCCAGCGACTGAAAACTTCGAAAAGATAAATGCTCAAAACCACCACAAGAACCAGATATCAATTTCGTCTCTTGACTTGAAAATTTTAGATCTCAGCGTGAAAAATATAACATGAAAACAACTGAATCTGGCAAAAATTAATTTTCCCACAAAATTTTTATGTTTTTCCGATAAAACTTTAAAACAAAAATCTAAACTAAAAAAGGAAATTAAGAGATTAATCTAAAAGACTAAAGTCTTAAATTTTTTA
>APFE031353935.1:40780-55473 GCA_000404065.3 Pinus taeda | reverse complement strand
AAAATCCAGGGAATTTGTCTCTCCGTTAGTGGAAAATGGGGAGAATTTATAGGATGATGCCAATTTTTTCGCAAATTCTAGAGCGAATAGTGGAGAAACTGGGAGAGGTCATAACTTCTCTAAATCTCAACCAAATTAGATGCAAAAAGAGGCCAGATAGCCATTTTTGGACATTTTGGACTCGTTGGAGAAGGTTTGAGGATCAAAGGAGCACTTCTAGATAGAACTTTTCATATTGAAGCCTATGCCATGGTCAACCAGAGTGTTGATTTAGTTTATGGAGGAGTTTGAAGATAGAGATGACCTTCCAGTGGTTTTCCACCCTCCATGTTCTTTTTGAAACAGTTATTACATTAGTGTTGTAGCTTTTATTCCTCTTTTATCTATATGTGTCTTGGAGAAGAGACGTGTTTATGTACTTCAAGTGGATTGTGATATTTTTTATGCTCTTTGAAGTTGGAGTATGGGGTCTTGGTGTAAGATGCCTATGTTTGCTGAAATTTTACATGTTTGACAGTAGGTTAACATGTGTATGGAGTGATAATTCTTGCAAAATTTGTTTCTTTGAAGGAGAAACTAACCATTCCATTTCAATGCTTTATGTACTCTTCTTTTTCTAGACATTGAGCATAATGAGAAGGGGTCATGCCATTAGAGCTAATCCAAGAAGATGTAGCCCAGGAGGGGTGAAATCCTTTAACAATGGATGGTGTATTACTGATTGATGCATCCTTCCATTTAGTGTTTGATTTCATGTTTAATTTTTTCATGAAATTAACGTAAGAAAACACACATAGCAACTCATGTTTTTACTTGCTATTTTGGAGTACAAACCTCAAGCACATTTTTGTATTCTGATGAGGATCTTAGCATAGAAAAATAATATTCCAAATTTAGATCACCAAGAGTATCAGAGAGAGAGAATAGAATGAGCTCCAAAATTGAATTGACAAAAGTCTATCAACTGATCCTCAGAAGCCTTTTTGTTAATGAGGCCTCTATTTTCTTCAATTTTCCATTATTTTCCTTCATTTTCCTCCTCACATGCAACCTGTTAGTTTTCACATTCCTTTTCTCCTAATCTCCATCATTTTCATAAATAAAATTCCAAATAATGACTCTTTGCCTTTTCAAATCCTTTACCATTGCCTTTTCCAATTTCCATAGCCATTAATTAATCACAAGTGATCCCCAACACAATGTATTTTCCCAACATTTAGCTTGGAATACATGTCCCATGACCAAGGTCTTATTTTGGCTTTATTAACTTTATTACATGGAATTTTCACCAGGGTCATTACAATGACAACAAGCAAACCAAATACACACATGCATGTACCATGCAAGTCAAATCTAGCCAGGAAATCATACATGCAACTTGATACATATAAGTAAACCCACTGTATCCACTTAATCCAACTCTTCCTTTCTTGATCTTTTCTTCCCTTTGCTTCCTTATCCTTTCTTTGCCTTCCTTTCTCCAATGCTAGAGTTCTCCAAGAATTCTCTAAGTGTGCAAGAGTATGAGAGAGAGAGAATAGAGAGAGAGCTCCAAAATTGAATTGACAAAAGATGTGAACTGATCCTCAGAAACCTTTTTATTAATGAGGCCTCTATTTTCTTCAATTTTCTCAATTTTCCTTAAATTTTCTTCTCACATGCAACCTATGACCTTTCACCTTCCTTTTCTCCTATTTTCCATTATTTCATAAATAAAATACCAATTAATGCCTCTTTGCCTTTTCAAAGCATTTTCCAATGCCTTTGCCAATTTCCTTTAGCCAAAATAAACCAAATTAACACCCACTAAGATGTTTTGTCCAACATTCAGCTTGGAATACGTGTCCTGTGACATTGGTCTTATATTACCTTCATTAAATTTCTTACATGAAATTTTAACCTGGGGTTGTTACAGACCCCTCCCCCTTAGGGGAACACTGCCCTCAATGTTCAATGACACGTACAACTAGTAAGACCATTGAATGCCAAAACATACTACCCATGGATCTTTATAAATTAGCTCGATGCAGCATTTACAATATCAACCCACTGAAAAGTAAACCAACATGACAACATAGCAACATGACACCCATATTGCTTATTGGAGGTTTATAACATAGCTCATTATGGTATTTACAATAACAACCATACATACATATATACATATACCAAAAATCATTTTTCTTAACCAGTAAACAATGAAGGATACATAGTCTGCATCTGATCAACCATCTCCCACGTAGCTTCATCGAGCCAAAGTGCTTCCATTGCAATTTAAATTGCTTGATTTCTCGGTTCCGGAGCATGAGCATGTTTCATTTCAATATACACTAAAAACTCCGGCTCGAAATATCCTTCTGGATCCATCTTCAATACAGACCAATCAACAACATGATCAACATCATTTACATATATTTTAAGCAATGAAACATGAAAAAAATCATGGACTTTCACTGTTAGAGGTAGTGCAAGTCTATATGCCACTAGTCCAATCCTCTCAAGGATCTCGAAAGTCTCGCAATACCGAGGTGCAAACTTCGCACATAACCCAATCCTTAAGGAGCTCTTCTTGGGCTTGATGCACAAATACACATGTTCCCCAACCTGAAACTCCTTAAATTTCTTGTGTTGCTCTGCATAACTCTTTTGTATATCCTATGCTACATTTAGATTATGCTTGATAACATGCATTTCCTATTCCATATCTACTAACATATTTAGTCCTATCAACACCCTATTCATTCAATCACTCTAGCTGATGGGAGTATTACAACTCCACCCATAAAGTGCCTCAAATGAACTCATCCTCAGTGACTCCTGATGCCCATTGTTGTAAGAAAACTCTACTAGTGGAAGGTATTCTTCCCATTTTCATTGTTGATGCATAATATACATTCTCAACATGTCCTCCAAAATCATATTGACCCTCTTTGTCTGTCTATTTGTCTGTAGATGGTAAGTTGTATTGAAGGCCAACTCTATACCCAAACCTGCAAATAACTCCTTCCAAAACCTGGAAGTGAAATTAGCATCTTTGTTTGACACAATCTTCTTCAGAACACCATGCAACCTCACTATATCCCTAATGAAAACATGTGCTACATCACTATCTGAATAAGTAGACTTCACTGGAATGAAGTGTGCTACCTTTATCAACTTCTCAACCACAAACATAATAGAATCATATTGTCTATATTTTCTCGGCAAACCTATAATGAAATATATGGAAATGACCTCCCATTTCCACTCTGGAATTAGAGTTGGCTGTAGTAATCCACCTGGATTCTTGCACTCTTTTTTTAACCTATTGAAAATTCAAAAATCTACCACAAACTCAACTACCTCTTTCTTCAAATTCGGCCAATAGTAGAACTTCTTCACTGATGTCAATGTCTTTTGATATCATAGATGGCTTGAATATGGCTTAACATGAAATTCCCTCAAGATAATATTTTTGAGCTCATTGTTGTCTAACACATAAATGTTGTCCCTAAATCTGACCAAACCAATTGTTATGAGATGATAGTCCACATCCTAATCACATGTACCCTATTGTTGTAACCTATGCTAAGCTCCCTATACCTGTCATCATGTTTCCCTGCCTATAACATCCGATCTTGTAAATCTGTCCCATATGAACTCATAGTTGCTATGTGATTTACATGTACTCTTGTGCTAAGAGCATCTACAACCATGTTCTCTTTTCCCTTAATATAGATGATCTTGACGTTAAACTAAATAGTTGTGGCCAACCATCTAGCTTGCATGGCATTTAGATTCAGTTAGTCAAACAAGTATCTTAAGCCATTGTGGTCACTCATCAATACAAACCTCCTACTAAGAAGATAGTGCCTCCACATCTTCAAGGCATTAATGATCTCTTCCAACTCATGATCGTGTGTTGCATAATTCTACTTGTGCTCATTCATTTTCCTTGATTCGTAGCATACCACTTGCCCCTCCTACATCAGGACCCCGCCAAGTCCTCTCTTGTAATCATCTGTGCACACCACAAACTCTTGATCCAGATATGAAATCTTTAGAATTGGAGCATTCATAAAAAACTACTTCAACTGCTCAAAACTTGTTGCACATTCCTCTTTCCATTCAAATTTCTTTCCTTTCCTCTGTAATGATGTAATAGGATAGGAAATCTATGAGAAGTTCCTAATGAATCTCCTGTTTTAACCTACTAACCCCTTGAATGATCTGAACTCATCCACATTCCTAGGAGCTTCCCATTCCATGATATCTCTTATCTTTTCTAGATCCACTGTTATGCCTTCCTTACAAACAAAATTCCCTAAGTAATGTACCTGTGTCTGAAACAAACTGAATTTACTAAGCTTGGCATACAACTGATGCTCTCTTAGTAATCTCATTGTTGTTGCTAAGTGTTTGGCATGGTGTTCCTCATTCTTAGAATATATCAATATGTCATCATTGAATACAATCACAAACTTGTCTAGATAAGGACACAACACATTATTCATCAAGCACATGAAAGTAGTTGGAGCATTAGTCAAACCAAAGGTAACTACAATGAAATCATAATGCCCATACCTAATACAGAAAGCATTCTTGTAGATGACCTCTTCTTTAATGTGTACCTGATGATATCCTGTTATCAAATCAATCTTCAAGAATACTATTATTCCCTTCAATTGATCAAATAATTCATCAATCCGTGGCAATAGATACATTTTCTTGATTGTCACCTTGTTCAACTTCCTGTAATCAATGCACAATCTAAGAGTACCATCCTGCTTCTTCACAAACAACACTAGTGCACCCAAAAATCAATACACGTGGCCTAATGTATCTCATATCAAGGTTTTCCATCAACTGCAACTTCAATTCCACTAGCTCTCCAGTGTTCATCCTATACAGTGCATTTGATGTTGGTTTTTCCCTGGTAGCAACTCAATAGAAAAGTCCACTTCCCTATGAAGCGGAAACTCTAAAATATCTATTGGAAATACAACCTAAAATTGTTTTTTAGATCAGGTACCTCTTCAAGACTTACACATCCTCAACAACATGACCTTTATCACTGGAAATGTGTATTACAAATAACACACACCCTTTCTTGCAATTGCGCTTCACATGCATAGTTATAACCATTCTAACTGATGTAGCCTTCTCCTTACCCTACAAGATTCTCTATTCTTCATTATCATCCAAGCACTTAATGCCCTTGTCATAACAATCTACTTTGGTTCTATGGAGATACAACCAATCCATACCCAGAAGCATATTATATGATCCCAATGGAAGTAAATTCATATGTGCTAATGTACACATATCATTCAACTCAAATGCACAAGCTCTTACCCAATGGTGAACCCTTTTCTTAGTACCTATAGCCAACTTCACTAACCAATACTCTACATGCACTTTTTTATTCAAACCGCACTTGTCCACTAGGTTAGGATTAACATAACTACAATTAGATTCAGGGTCAATCAAGATAGAAACAACTTGATCACAAATCTTAAGGTCCACCTCAATAGTAGATTCCTGGTGATCTACCTACTTGTTATCCAATGATGCATAGATTCGATGAATTCTTTGTCCGACATCCCAAACTATTTGTGCTTCCTATGCACTGTAGATATGAGGCTTACCACCCTGATATGATGAGAAATCCCTCTTGAGATGCTCTTTGCCACATATCCAACACTGCAGTTGTCCCTTACCCTCACCTTTATTTTGCTACCCTCTAGGCTATGACCCATGTCCCTGTCCAACTACATTAAACTTCTTGTAAAGGACAACATTCTCTTTCTCACTTGGATCTTGAGGTCTTATTTACTTCGATGGCCACTTTCCCTTAGTCTTGTCTTTCCATTTCCAACCTTGTTGAGACTTTGTCTTACATCTCGTTTGCTCATAAAAATGTTTTAACTTTCTAATTACTTCTTCAAGTGACCCAGGCTCATCATACTCAATTCAGTCTTTAAATGCTAATGGAAATCCACTGACAAATCTCTAAACCTTGGTCTTCTCATCCTTAAGATATATTACATACCTCAATAACTATAGGAGCTTAGTCATGTACTCCTCAAGAGTTATTGATCCCATATTTAGCTCATAGAACTCCTTGGCCTTACTGTCATAGTACCTCTTTGATAAGTACTTCTTCCTTAAAAGTATCTTGAATTCATGTCAACTCAACTCCTCTATCCTAATGTCTTTGGCCTGCTTCACATCTTCCCACCAAATGTTTGCTTTCCCTTTGAGGCTTAAAATAGCTATCATGGCTTTCGTGTTCTTCGTGTAATCATGCAACTCAAATCATTTCTTCATCCCAAGCAACCATGCCTCTGCATCTTTCGGTTTCTTCATCTCTCCATCAAATGTAGGTGGCTTGGCTTTCTTGAACTCATCTGGAAAATATCCCTTGTCACTCCTCCTATAAGGATGATAGCTATGATAACTATGGTACTTTTCCAAACTAGAACTAGGATAAATCCCATGTCCATTGCCTCTCTTATTAGGTGTATCTAAGAATCTTCCATCCTTGATAGTATCATCGTTGTCCAACCTATGCCCATCATGATATTTGCTACCATAGGCTCCATTAGTCCTCCTTTCCATGAACGATCCGAAGCAATCCTTGTCTCTACAAATATGATAAAATATGAAGGATAACCACATTGACCTCTACTTGTTTATCTTAAGCCCTAGAAAGTCTTTCTTATGACTAAATGATTCTGTCATTATCTTCCTTGCAACTTCTTATTTATACCTTCAAACTTCTTAAATTTTCTTCTATGTCTGGAGAGTACTCATCTCTTGGTTGCTCATATGATCTCTAAGGGGAATCTCATGAACTATAATCAATCATTTTAGTATTCATTTTTGATCCCTTCTTTCTGAAAGTATATCATGTCAACTAAACCCAAATACAAACATAACCAACATAGCTTAGTATAGTTTAGTGGAGGATATCTCGTCTTCAATATCAATCCAGATTAGCACAATACATGTATAAACACAATCATAATAGTATATAGACATCATGCATGACAATACCAAATGCATACCATGACCTCATGCATGACAATCATAACCATAACAATACATGCATAACAAATACATATACAACCAACATGCATTCATGACAAACACATCCCAACAAAAACTTCATTAGCTTCAACATGAGAACACAACTACAACAATGGCCACCACCATGCATACATAACAAGCACATATACAACCTTCATGCATGCATAACAAACACATTCTTCCCATCCAGTCCAAGGGTTGAACCATGATTTGATACTAATCTGTAATACCCTCTTCCCACACTTGCCCAAGCTTACCGGCCCACCGACGTAAATATGTGATGAAGAATTACTATGATAGGACTCAACTCCCTAAGTACAATTAAGGAAGTGGAATTGACAAACCAAAACTTTACTGACCTCCCTCAGGTGCTATAGGACCCCCAAGAGCTAAACAACTACTCCAGGAGACCAACCCCTAAGTTAACATAGCTTTTTACCAACTCAGGCTCTCAGTCGCTCCCATGAAAAGGCAAGTCAATGGTTGAGACCCTTCAATCGCTCCCATAAGTCTACATCCTAGCGATTGTAGACTAATTCACTCAGTTTTGTGCCAGCGACCCCAAGACCTTAGCCACTTTTCCAAGGCTAGGATCCAGACCTCTGCTCATAACTTAATGAAACTCTCATAAATGATAAATAACACAGAGGCAAGGCCTCTAATTGAGAACTTGAACAAGGACTTAACATGATCCATACCAACCATGATAGAAATTTCGTAAAACACATCATGAACATGTAATCTACAGGTCATAATTATATATACAGACATAGGGGTCTCATACTTATCTGAGAATCACCAAGAATGTCTTATGCCCTATCAAAATAGGTGCATTATCATATATTAGGTCATACATTCATTAACCATTCATTTACTAATCAAAACATGCTGAGAGCCATAGCTAAATTTTGTCAAAAAACCATGCTTATAACCTGTTTAAGGTGTTGGACCCACCAACATGTCAGGGGATCTCCCCAGTAAGAAGTCCCAACTAGACCTTAGACCATTTGGTGTAGGAGTCCCAGCAGTGGGTCATACGATATCGCCTTGACTGCGGTTGCGCGCAGAGGTAAGTAAGATTGCCTTGTTGGTAGTAAGGGTGTGACATGTGCAACAAGCCAAGGAAGGTGCATGAATGGTTCTAACACACAGAAGGTGGAATGACAGCGCCCCTTGGAAACCTATGTAAACATTTAGCTTGGAAGGGAACACATGAGCAAAGATGCATCACAAACTGGAAGGGAGGCAAACCAACAATCCAAAGTGATGGTTAAACCAACAGCACATCTCAGTAAGATTCATATATACATATACAGAAAGGGTATATACATACATGCGTAAGAAACCATATACATATATCATTAGAGTAACCAAGTTAACTGAAATACAATAACAACATATGCATGGAACGTGTTGGCTCTGTTATAATAAAAAGTGGAAGTTCCAATCATTCAGTACAACCATGACCAACCACTAGTCCCTGTTGATTTGGGGTAGCATTGGATGTGCTCTAGCCATGAAAATTAGTGGAGAGGCTAACGCACATGAGATCTCCAAGACCCATAAATGGTTTGGGTAGATTCTACCCGGTTTAGGAGATATTAAAATAATTAATATTTTTAATGGAGTTCCTAAGTCTAAACTTAGGAAAAATAAAATATTAATGGGTATTAATATAAAACTGGGTTAGAAGGTTCTAAAAGACATGGATCAGCCAAATCCAATCTTAGCCATTGATTAGAGATGTAATCTTGGCTGTTGAAGGACCAACATGAAAAGTATAAGAGGAGGCTTGAGGGTCAGTTGGAGAACACACTAGAGTGATCAGTCATTCGATTTTCTAGAGCAGGGTTTGCTAAGAAAAGTTGAATCAGTGATTAGTTTTTAGCGAGGGGAAGTGAGTACTAGATAGAGAGGCAGAGATAGTGCCAAGAGACCAGTACAGAGGGAGAGAGGTAGATGCAGAAGCCAGAGAAGGCCACACAGAGACTGGTTAAGACAACGCAGAGGCTAGAGGGCAGCAGGAGTGACGTAGAATGTCGTAGAGGCTGCACAGTGCCTCAGAGGGCTGACATAGAAGTTTTTGAGGCTGACGCAGAGGCCAGGAGGTTTGGCGCAGTGCTTCAGTTGTGCTAGAGAGGGTTTCGTGGGGCATATTTTCTGAATATTTTCTTCCGAATAGAGAGGTATTACTGCTAGTTATTTTTCTTTGTCGAGTGAGACAATTTGGCACCCAGTTGTACTCAAGGATAGATTGCATAATAATATAACCCTTAGAATTGTTGCACCGGTTTCCCCGTATTGGGGTTTTTCTGGGGACGAGTTATCCAAAAATAGTGGTGTCACTTGTGTGTTTGCTGTTTCTTTTAGTTGTTGATCTGTAGATGGTTGAGACTGTATTGTGTTTATTTCGATGTTTATATGTTTAAATAACTTGTTTGTAATTAACAAGTAGGAGAAATAAACCAGAAGAATAAAGATAAATTTCTAACGCAGAGACTTAGAAATTTCAACATGGTATCAAAGTGTGGTTGATGATCACAGGAGAGCTGAAGGCACCAGCTGAAGCAGAAACAATTGTCCTAAGTGATAGAAGTTGTTCCTTGTAGGAAGTGATAGAAGAAGGGTTGACGCAAAGGGACTGCATCATCAATCTGGGCCAGAGAGAGGCCAACGCAAAGGTTGAGGAGGGAAGAAAAAGGCTCACACAGAGCCACGCAGAGACCAGGAGGGTTGACGTAGTTGGCTAGTGGAGAATTTTAGCCAATGACGAGATTGCGCAGAGCCTAGAGGCTCAGTCTTTTAGTTGTTGGGGCATAGGAAGTTGTGGGCAGATTGCAGGGAGTGAAGTTGGTGGGGTGTTGTGGGCAGAACAGTACCTAATGGGGTAAAACCAAGGTAGAGGGAGTCACTATTGAGGTGGATTTCTAGCCAAGGAATATAGATCAGTGTTGCAGGCGCATGGGAGATTGGAGAGGTGCGACTTGACGGTTGGCTGGCAAATTTCCAGGAGGGAAATCGAGACTCGGAGGTAGTCTAGTAGAGAACTTCCAGGAGGGAAGTAGTGACTCAGAAGGAGTCAAAGAGATAAATTCTAGGAGGGAAGTAGAGACTCATAGGAGTCAAAAGGAAGAGAAGAGAGATGGCCATGAATGGATTGAGGGATTAGGACATGTTGTATGGGGCATCCAACTTCATCATCTGGAAGGCTAGGATCCTATCTGTTCTGTGTGCCATGAGTGCTCATGTACCTCTAGAGAAGAGGTGGGGAGACATTGAACTGTAGTCAAGAAGACTACATGCGATGAGGGGAAAGATCCTTGAGGTACCCAACCTCTTGGATTATACCTTGCTACGGGAACCCCGAAGAGAGAGTAGCATGACTGGCAGATGTCAGTAGAGATGGTTGTGGACGAAGCGCCAAAGAGTGCTACAGTGTAGTAGTCTTAGGTAGCGCAAAACTAATAGGTTGTAGCAGTGCGAGAGGCATAGAGGAGGTTGCAACAGTGCAAGATGTCATAAAGAGGTTTGCAACAGTGTAGGAGGTAGGGAGTTGTTACAGCAGCATAGGGGCAGTAGAGGGAGCACGTGATAACGGAAGAGAGAGCTTCAGCATTAGGAGCGTTTCTAGTTTGACAAGGATATTAGTAATTAGGTGGATTAGTTGCTTACTTCTCAGTAACTGAGTTGCAATGCAGTGGCAATTAGCAGTACCATGATGCAGCATGATGAAAAGGGTTTGTAGTGCAGATGTAGTGTTGGGAGAAAGGACCAGCAACAACACGGATGCAGAGGGAGCTGTCGTACGGATACAATAGAGGCAGTGGCAGGAGCATGGGCAGTAGTACAAGATGCAACAGTGCAGAGGATGTTGGGTAGGGAGGCCTATCATTAACACAGGTACCAATGTCGTATAATTAGGGTGATGCTCAATGTGGAATAGTACTATAGCATAGTCCTCGCTAAGAGGGAGTGGTGATTTGGGCTAGCATCAGATGTGCTCTAGCCATGAAAATTGGTGGAGAGGCTAAGGCACATGAGATATCCAAGACTTAGAAATGTGATCTAGGTGGATCTTGGTGGCCACCTGCCAAGTCCACCTGGACCCCCACCATTGCTTCTCTCGGCATTTTCAGTTTCCTTAATGGTAGCACAACTTACGATTTTTAGCAGTTTTTCAGGTCTTGAACTTCTGGAGCCATTTTGAGGCCCTAAACGACGTTTTTTGGGAAATCTGGGGGTAACATGGGTCCATGGCCCAATATATCCCTTCCCAAAGTGGTAGTGCTCGGATAGATCTTTCTAATGAGCTATTGTACACGTTAAACGGAGATTGTATGCCAAAGTTACGACCCCGGGAAGTTGATGTACCAATTTACCCAAACGGGGCCCACAGTTTGGCGTTTCATCTTCTAGGGTTAGGTTTGGAATGTTAAGGGTTTTCCATTGTTTCTCAACAATAAATAGGCCTTCGAGCCTCATTGTAAAAAAATTCAGAGGCATGTAGCAACCACATCTCTTCTCAGAGATAAGCTACCATCGCCGTAGCTGGTTTATTTCCATTACTGTTTGTAAGCATATTTCAGTATTTTACATTAATGAAATGAAGTTTATTTCCACTGCATATCTGTGTTTATGGTTATCTCTGTAATTTTTTGCGTTCCTGCTTATGTCTGGATCAGTGGTATCAGAGCGGTCTGCTTTTTCTATGTTTTTCTTTGCATGTCCCCAAAGAGGTCGGGATATAAGGAGTTAGGGCTTGAACTGGTCAAACCTTTGCAAGACCAACCTCACAAATCCCGATGGCCTCCCATGGCAAATGAGAAGAAAGATGAGGGGGTAGGAGATCCTATCAAAATCTTGCTCGAAGAAGCCCTCGAGCGACAACAGAACGCGATGATGGACAGCTTTGCCCAGATCCTTCAGCGGCTACCCAGAAGCGACACATCGGCTTCCAACAGCTACTCTAGAAACGCCACGCCCTTTAAGGTACAAGTTAATTTTGAAATCCCCATATTTGAGGGTCAGATAGACGCAGATGCTGTAGATAAATGGTTAAATCTGCTAGAGGGTTATTTTTCTGTTCATGAATTTTCGAGTCGGGAAAAGATTGTTTTCGCTCTTCTCAAAAAAGCCCCCCACGTCAAGGACTGGTGGGAAAGTATCGGCTCACTATTTTCAGCCGCACCCACCTGGAATTCATTCTGGGATGCCATCAAGGAGTAGTACTACCCTGTCGGAAGCTATGAGGATGAATACATAAAGTGGACCATGCTGTAGCAGGGAAGGGACCAAGACGTGTCAGAGTTCACCAATATTTTCCATACCCTTCGCACAAAGTTGGGTATCAAGGATTCAGAGAATCATTTGATACTCATATACTGCGGCTGCCTGCACAAGTACATCTAGGAAGAAATAGAATTCCTGAACATCTCCTCGCTTGGCACAGCATACCGATATGCCGTCAAGGTCGAGCAGAAGTTTAAACAAAAGAAGTGAGACTTTGTATCTGCAAATCCAAAGCAAGGGAAAGGTGCCCCTAAACCACAGAACAAAGGACAAAGCCAAGGTGGGGCAACCCAAGACAACCCGCCAAAGCTACAAGCAAAGAACAGCGCCATGAAGTCGAAAAAGGACACGGGAAAATGGTGTGAGTTCCATAAGAGCTCCACTCACAACACAAGTGAGTGTCGGGCCAAGCAGTCACTGGTGGCTGAGCTAAAGGTTTCAGAATCAGATGCATGTTCCGGCTCTGAGTCAGAACTCGACAAGGAGAATGACAAAGGGAAGCAAATCATTGATGTGGATCCCAACACCACTGTTGCTACCGCCAAGATCCAGAAAAATGAACCCGAAGATCGAGAGGAGGAGGAGCGTCTCTTCCACTCCCAGGTGTGGGTAAAGGGCTCCTCGCTACAGTTCACTGTCAATAACAGGATCCAAAATAACCTCATTTCGGTAGAGGTCATGAAGCGGTTGGGCTTACCAACCACAGCACATCCACAACCGTACACCATCAAGTGGCTTCACCAAGGACGGGATCTTCGCGTGATCCAACAGTGTCACCTTCCATACAACATCAAGCCCTTCACGGATGAGGTATTGTGTGACATTGCTCCCCTTGAAGTTTGTGATGTATTATTAGGACAACCATACTTGTGGAAGCAACATGTTGTGTATGAATCAAGGCCCCGTGCTATTATTATTACATTGGGAAATAAGTTGTACAAGATACCATAGGTAGCACCGCCTACCGCCATCTCTTTGATTACTGCAAAACAATGCAGTAAGCTCTTTTCCAAAATCGGGAAATTTGTTTTCCTGATGATACACCCTCAAGAAAAGAAAAAGACAGTGGCCACGGCCTCCAGACAGAGCCCCTCCACACGAAAACTATAGATGGACAAGGTCGTGGAGGAGTACGGGGACATCTTCACCTCCCCCGTGGGGGTTCCTCTACACTGTTAGGTCAAGCACTCCATCGATGTGACCCCAGGTGCACCGCTACCCAATGGACCAATTTATCGGCACTCCATTCTAGAGAACGATGAAATCAAGAGACAGATTCAGGAGCTCCTGCAGAAAGGTCACATCCGTCCGACTTCATCACCTTGTGGGAGCCCGATCGTGTTGGTACAGAAGAAGGATGGGACTTGGAGACTCTGTATTGACTATCGGGCACTAAACAATATCACTGTCCATAATAGGTACCCGATCCCGCGGATTGATGACCTACTCGATCAACTAAAGGGGGTGAAATATTTCAGCAAGATCGATCTGAAGTCGGGATATCACCAGGTACCAATCGAACCCTCTGATGTGTGGAATACTGCCTTCAAAGCCAAGGAGGGCCTTTTTGAATGGCTGGTTATGCCTTTTGGATTGACGAATGCTCCTGAAACCTTCATGAGGCTAATGGATGACATCTTGCGGCCATTCACCAACTCATTTGTAGTGCTATACTTGGATGACATTCTCATCTTCAACCAGAGTTGGGAAGAGCACCTCCGCCACATCTGACATGTTCTCCAAACACTGCGGCAACACAAGTGATGTGCCACTTTGGAGAAATGCACTTTTGGCATGACCTAGGTTCAATATCTAGGATACATTATTGATGAACAGGGGGTGCATGTGGATCCAGCCAAGATCTAAGTCATTCAGGATTGGCCATCTCCAACCACTCTACCAGAGCTTCGGAGCTTTCTAGGCCTTGCCAACTTCTATCACAGGTCCGTGTTGGGGTTATCTCATATCACTTGGCCCTTGAGTCAAGTCACCAAGGGAGGAGCGAAAGCAAAATTCTTTTGGTCTAAATCTCAATAGAACGCATTCATAAATTTGAAAGATTGCCTCTCCATGGCACCAGTGCTCACGTTACCAGATTTACAACAACCATTTGAGGTCGAGACAGATGCCTCTAACTATGCTATTGGGGCAGTCCTTATTCAACATGGGCATCCAGTGGCATATCAAAGTGAAACACTTTCAGACACAGTCCAGAAGTATCCCACTTATGATAAAGAGATGTATTCCATTGTGCAGGCCTGCCGATAATGGAAGCATTACATTTTGGGGAGGGAAACGGTCATCCACATAGACCACCGACCTCTGCAGTTCAT
>APFE031353935.1:13119-24948 GCA_000404065.3 Pinus taeda | reverse complement strand
GCAGAATAGCTCACACCCATAGAATTAAATCTAGATTGCATGGAACAAGCTGCAACTAATCAGATCATGGACACATAGATCAAGAACACTCGCCAACAGAATATCCAACTGTATCGAGTTGTCAAAGCAGGCCAACTCCTTCACCAGGGCAAGTGGCTGACCAGGGACCAAGTTTAGCAAAAGTTTCCTCATCTCATGGGGGAACTCAATGCAATGGGGACCATTGCTTCCTAAGGGCGGAGGAATGATCCAGGTGGACCTTGGTGGCCACCTGCCAAGTCCACCTGGACCCCCACCATTGTTTCTCTCGGCATTTTCAGTTTCCTTAATGGTAGCACAACTTACTATTTTTAGCAGTTTTTCGGGTCCTGAACTTCTGGAGCCATTTTGAGGCCCTAAACGACGTTTTTTGGGAAATATGGGGGCAACATGGGTCCATGGACCGATGCTGCCCTTCCCAAAGTGGTAGTGCTCGGATAGATCTTTCTAACGAGCTATTGTATACGTCAAAAGGAGATTGTATGCCAAAGTTACGACCCCGGGAAGTTGATGTACCAATTTACCCAAACAGGGCCCACAATTTGGTGTTTCATCTTCTAGGGTTAGGTTTTGGAATGTTAAGCATTTTCCATTGTTTCTCAAAAATAAATAGGACTTCGAGCCTCATTGTAACACAGTTCAAAGGCATGTATCCACCACATCTCTTCTTAGAGATAAGCTACCATTGCCCTAGCTGGTTTATTTCCATCATTGTTTGTAAGCATATTTCAATATTTTACATTAATGAAGTGAAGCATTATTTCCGCTGCATATCTGTGTTTATGGTTATCTCTGTAATTTTTTGCATTCCTCTTTAAGTCTGGATCAAAATAATTTGGGCAGATTTTGCCCAATTTAGGAGATATTAAAATAATTAATATTTTTAATGGAGTTCCTAAGTCTAAACTTAGGAAAAATAAAATATTAATGGGTATTAATATAAAACTGGGTTAGAAGGTTCTAAAAGACATGGATCAAGCCAAATCTAATTGTTTCCATTGATTAGAGATGTAATCTCGGTTGTTGAAGGACTAACATGAAAAGTATAAGAGGAGGCTCGAGGGTTAGTTGGAGAACACACAAGAGTAATCAGTCATTCGATTTTCTAGAGCGGGGTTTGCGAAGAAAAGTTGAATCAATGATTAGTTTGCAACAAGGGGCAGTGAGTACTAGATAGAGAGGCAGAGATAGTGTCGAGAGACTAGCACAGAGGCAGAGAGGCAGACGCAGAAGCCAGAGTAGGCCACGCAAAAGGCTAGCTGAGACAGCATAGAGGCCAGAGGGCCTGCTTCATCCATGCAGAGGGAAGTAGGAGTGACACAGAAGGTTGTAGAGGTTCCGCAGTGCCTCAAAGGGCTGATGTAGAGGGTTTTGAGGCTGACGTAGAGGCCAGGAGAGCTGACGCAATGTTGTAATTGTGTCGGAGAGGGTTTCATGGGGCAAATTTTCTGAATATCTTCTTCTAAATAGAGAGGTATTACTGCCAGTTATTTTTCTCTATCAGGTGAGCCAATTTGGCACCCAATTGTACTCAAGGATAGACTGCATAATAATATAACCCTCAGAATTGTTGCACCAGCTTTCTCGCATTGGGTTTTTTTGGGGATGAGTTATCCAAAGATAATGATGTCTCTTGTGTTTTTTCTATTTCTTTCAATTGTTGATCTGTAGATGGTTGAGACTGTATTGTGTTTATTTCGATGTTTATATGTTTAAATAACTTGTTTGTAATTAACAAGTAGGAGAAATAAACCAGAAGAATACAGATAAAATTTCTAACAGATAGACTTAGAAATTTCAATAGTCCCGATAACGGAACGTTACAGTCACTGTCACCTGCTCCTCCAAATAGATGTACTAGCTTTGCATTGTGGAGAAGCCAAGGCTCATTACGATACTCTCCAAGCTTTCTCTAAGATACTCCTATTGGAAGCTTCGCTAACCAAAAGCCTCTATAATGAGTTATGAGGTTCTATAAATAGCAAAGGGTGGGGTGACCCTTGACATTCCCCTTTGTAACTGTTCACCTACCCTCATGACTCTTTAACTACTCTATGACTGTTACATTCAAATATCGACACTTGGACTTCCACTTTACAAGATGTTACATACAATCTGCACATGTACCCGTTTGAGACAAAATGGCTTGAGCAATCCATGCAAGACATCACTAAGACTCAAACAACTATGGGAAGACCAACTCTTTGACATCCTCATGATGGTCGATGGTGGAGAACTGATGCCAAGCTTGGTAGTCCGCGATGGTTTCTGTGTACTCTATGGTGACATCTTTTTGGAAACGAACTCTTGCATCGGTTGCATCCAGGTACACTGATTTGGCTCCTTTGTTCAGCTCGTCTGATAACATGTGCATCATCATCTTGAGTGTTTTCGAACCAACTTCATATTGATGCATAGTGTCTACATTGATCGCCAAGTCTGCACTGGTGGATATGCGCATCAACTCGTCAAAGTACGTGTCTAGCTCCAGTTGGACTTGATTATTTGACTTTGCCTCGGTGAGTGTCCCAATAGATGGGATCACATGCTCGTGCACAGCAACATCCATGCTTCTGAATACCCATGCATGGGAAGCTTGCAAACTAGTGATGAGCTGCAGGAATTCCTCATATTTTTGGATCTAACTCTGGATCCGTGACTTCAACTCAACTACCTTGGGCTTCATCAACTTGGGCAAGTGTAACGGAGCTCCCGTGTCTCATTGTCCATGTTTACATGCGGTCGACAATAGTATGCAAATTTGACTAGATACATGCTCTCCTAGCACTTTGCTGCTATCAACCATTGAGATAGACAATTGCCTTATGCAGAGTACCAAATTTGGAATACAACATCTGCATGACTATCTCAAGGGATGATACCTCATCCAATATCGCCTTCTTCAACTCTACTCTGGCGGATGTTGTAACCTGTTCTCCTCCTTGCTTGGTCGTGTGTCACTCCGTAGCCATTCGCTCGTTTTCTGCTATTAAGAGGCGAGCACTCGAGCTAGTGGATTCGGCATATGCTCTGGTATAATTGACCAATGCTATTAGATGCTTAAGCACATCAAATACGATCACTCATTCATCAAACTGTGGAGGAGATGTGTGGACATATGGAGTAGACACTCTGCATGATTGCACAACTCTATTTTGTGATTCATCGAATGATATGTTGTACATCTCTTCTTTCGGATTGTCTCCAAGGATCTTAGTATCTCCTTAGTCGCTCAGGACTTTCTCTGCTTCCGGATCTAGTGAAGTCAGTGGGTCAACCTTTTGGTTGTAAGGCATGAGGTTGATGTCCTGTTCTAACTCTAGCTGCTCCATCTCTGTATCCATCTACTCAAGTATTTGTTCAATCTCTTGAGTGAAGTCCTACTCCTATGACTGCTCACCTTGTCTGCTTTGTGCTAGATGCTCGGATGAGTCTACCACCTGTATGGGTATTGTTTCATCAATTTTTTCATGCTATGCCTCCTGCTATGTTTGTCCTTGTTGTGCTTCCTTCTCTTGTCTATGCAACTCTTGTTCTTCCTAGAGTTGTTGCTTCAACTCTTGCAACTCCTTCATTGCTTCCTCCTCCCTCTATTTATCTCTCTGCCTTTGTGTGTTCCTCTTGTCACACTGTCGGCTCTTCACCTCTATCTCCAAAGCTACTTTCTCTACAAGTGGGTATTCTTTGAACTTGTAGCTTTTTTCTGCCTCTCCGCTGTCGGCAATATTTCTCTTGCCTTTTTCATTCATAGGTATGTTACCCTTTGTTGTTGTTGATGATGGTGCTCTCCTATGGTGCATCGCTAACCACTCCACAACTATGCTAACCGGTTCATTGGGCCTGGATAAGCTATGACAATATCTCCATGGGTCTTCCTCAACCCAATGACACACCCTGTGGATCCAAGGAAATTTCACTCTTGCGTAGTGATCCTTCACAAAGAAATGTGGGTCATACGGATTCAAGATTCTGCTACTGAAAGTAAATATTTTGAACCCTTTTATCTTGACATCAGCATTCTTGAGATTCTATATCTCGTACAACCCAATCTACAATGGAAGAGTGGGCCAGGGTGCCTTCTTCTTCCAATGTAATCTAGCTGATAGTCCTATCAATATGTGGTACGACGCTAATTGCATGATGACCTTGTCCATGGAAAACTTCAGCAAAACATGAGGAGGCTTCTCCGCATTGTACATCTGTGTGAAGGTGCCAAAAGGTGAAGCATACCAATCCTCTATGTCGATCAGTGCCTCCATTGCTACCTTCGACATGCAAGATGGATCCTGCTCAAATATCATCTTGTACACCGAGGTGACAAAATGGTCTGACAACTATGTGATGACCCCACAAAAGTTGCATTCAGAAAATAGTTTGCAATAAGTGTGTACAGAGGTTTTCGCTACTATCCATGCCCACTTCAAACCTGGGAACTTCTAATGGGAACAAATTGCATCCAAAATGTATGCATACATGTATACTTCTACTTGTTGACCTTTAGGCAGCTGTCAAGCTCCTGTTACCTGTTCCTTCAGCCTGTGAGCCAACATGTTGGACCAGTTGCATGGTTTGCCTTCATTGGCCAGTTGGTCAAATGCGATCACCCAACTTTGCAGGAAGGCCTTCGTGCTCTCTTGGCCATTCAAGTGGAATGCGAGGATGACCAAGTACCGATATGCCTTCTACAGTATCTTCGTCTTGTAATTTGGTTGGGTGTCATCCTGAATTTGGCTAGCTCCTTCACCCAGCTCTTCAAGATATCCCTGGAGTTCGCACTGCTGCTGGGTATGCTGAAGGGTGTCTCCATTATGATCACTAGCTTCGACAAGTGGTACATCTATTGATAGTCATGTGCCCGAAAGGTAGCAATCTCTATCCCACTGACACTGCTTAACATCATTGTCTCGGGATCAATGTGCGAGTTGATCTAATGTATCATGTTCACACATGGAAACGTGGGTTACTTGCATGCAATCTAGTACAAGTCGGACCTGTGAATGTTCACATAGACCCTGTGGTCTTCAAGGTCTTCCTTAAATGTGCCCGAGAATGCATCATTGATGTCCTACCATTTTAGCTTGATGTCTTTGTCTACAATCAGCATGGTGTCTTCGTAAATCAGAAAACTCATAGACACTTGCTCAATTGCATCTCCAGTTGCGCTTCCGTTGGTGTCCTTTAACCCTGCTCTCTTGGAGGCCATTGAACCTAAAATATTGAGAGATGGTTGAACACTTGTTATACCTGGAGACATTGCAACAGGCATGGCAAGAAATCTGTCAGTTGAAAACCAAAGCACACTTGAGGACTGACATGCAACATACCCAGGAGACTGATGGCAAGGATTGCGCGATTTTCAATGGGAGGTCGGGAGACTGATTGCCGAAACTGCACAAAAGGTAGTCCAGACTGTCAAGAGGTTGGTTGACTATTAGAATTGTGCAATGTGTAATTCAGGTTGACCTGTTGGGTGCTAAGATTGTACAATGCGCAATTTTAGTCAGCAGGGCATGCAGGCCCAAGGACTGTATTGCCCAATTTTTTGGGCCAGCAGAGCACATCCTCTTAGAATTACGCAAATCAAGCCTGGAGGAAAGCGTCTGGCTAGTTTTGTTCATTTTCTAGGAGGAATGCGGAGCCTTCCCTCTCAGAAATATGCAATGTTGTTCGGGCAAGGCAAGGCTCAGGCCAAGGTTTCCCAAACCCGTCGATGGGCAACTAAAAACATATGAAGATCTAAATGCATGGCGGAACTAAGTGTAAGCAAGAGTGAATTATCATGTTGCAAATAGTGAATGCAAGATTCAGAAAATGGTAAAACATGCATGTGTGTGAAACGGGTCGCTGAATCGACGATCATCAATGCAAAAACAGTGGCATGCTTGCGACAGTAGTGAGATGACAATGAAAAATGAAACGGTGCTTGTACAAGCTAACATGCATGTAAATGACAACAAGTGCTCACAAAAATCAAGCTAACAGCACTCACACAAGCCAAAACACAAAAAGTAATAGAAATGTTGTAAGAGACAAGTAAAGCGGACTTACCTGGAAATAGTTGAGTTGGATGTGCTGAAGACTCCTAGATGTGTTGTGGGATGTCATAGCTCCAAGATAAATGTAAAGGATGAGCTCTGAAGCATCGAATAAATAAGTTTGAGGCTCATGATGTGCATGCCACAAATCTAGGAAAATGCAACACTTGGAGGGAAGTTTCTAAAATGATATTTGCATATAACCTCCAGCTACTAAAAATAGATCCATAAAATTTAGGGATGTTTTTTGCATGTTGCTTTTTTCTATTTCGGGAAAAGCATCCCATACATGCAAATCAATTTTTCTAGTTACCGGGTGGAATCAGTCAACCTAAAGGTACATGCAATAGCCTGCAAGACTGGGAGAGGGATTTTCGCAGTTTCTGCGCTGAGTTGGGTTGGTTGTCCCATAGGGATTGCGCAATTTCTGGGGTTAGCAGGTGACTGCTTCCCAGAATTGTGCAATATCTGGGTTGAGTTGTAGTGTTGGGCTAGATTAAGTATTTTTCTCAAGGAAGTTTGTTTGACTGTTCTGCGTAATTTTGGAGCCCAGCAAATTTGCACAATTTTTGGAGGGAAGGTTGGTTCCTCTCTAGAATTGCTCAATTTTATGAGGGAGCTACTCTACCAGAAATTAGCTTAAGTTTGGAATGGAAGCCTGTGAAGAGAGTGAAGCAAACTAACATGCATAGGCTGGGAAGCCACTGAAAAAAAAATGAAGCCTATGTACCTGATAATGCAAGACATGCTGCTAAGGATGGTTGGTAGAGAAGCTCTGAAATGAAGCTAGGGAAAAATTTTGGAGGGCGGTTGTAGATGCTACAACATAACCAGAATAATAACAATGATAGAACAAACATCAAAACAACATAATAACAAGTACATTTACTCATGGAATACAAAGGAAAAAGAGCTCTTATGAACATATGAAAAAGCCAAACAAGTCAAAGATTTCCACGTACCACTTGTTGAAGATGGTAATTAGGTTCGGTATTCATATTTGTATTTGAGTCATTATGAAATGTATTTATCAAAGAACGAAAAAGAAAAAATTATTATTATTACAATGACTTATTAAAGCATGGGTTTCATGCTTGGGTCATCATTTTATAGGTCAAAGTCCCCATTGAGGACTTCTAGGTTTTATACTGAGTCGTTAGAGTCAATGTCCATTTAATGAGACCCTTGGGCTTTTGAATCATGTAAAAACAATTATTATTGATTCAAATATTTAATTTGTCACCTCCACACAAAGTTGGCCCGTCCCTAATGAAGTCGGCCTACATGAGGAAAATTCGACCCATAGAAGAGGCTATATAGACAAGTGCATTTGACCCATTTTCTCACCAACTCAACAAGTTCGATACACAAGACGAAAGTGCAAAAGAGTGTGAATTTCAAGGAGAAGAAGGAGAATTGCAGGAGAAGAACAAGTTGAAGTTTTTGGGCTATATCTCTCTCTCATTCATATGAAGTTACTAGGTTTTTGCTAGGGTTGAAGATATGTTGTTGGGTGGGTCGAAGTTCTACAGTTGTTGAGGGTGAAGTTCTATTGTTGCATAGGTCAAATTTCTGTTGCTAGATAGGTCAAAGTTCTACTACTGCAGGGTCGAAGATCTAGATTGAAGTTGCCGGAAGGAAGGGCTGACTTGGTGATTGGAGGAAGTGTGTGTCTAGGTCGAAGAGTCTTGGATTATCTCATCTTTTCTTGCGAAAATTACTAAAGGAAGAGGTTTGACTGGGTTTTCCCCAAGATAAGGGTTTTTCCCTAGTTGAGTGCCTCTATCTTGTGTTTCTTGTTTTTTTTATCTTCATACACACATAATTTGGTAATTGCTTGATGAAATGTAATATAATAAATAAGTAAAAGAAGGAAACATAATTCACAAGTAATTATCAAGAAAGATAATAAAACCCTAATACTGTTAGCATTGATTTTTCAACATGGTATCAGAGCTAAGGTCAAGGAATATTGGAGATCACTTTGTTGGCTTGAAACGAAAAGTTACTCCCTCTACGATAAGATACTTGAAAATGGAGTTAATATTGCAAGAAGTTGGATCAAAAGAATCATCTACAACTTATTCAATAAAGTCAAAAGCAAAGGGTTCTTGGCTGCACTCACAGGTTCACTCAATGACGATAATGCATGGATTATTGATAATGGAGCATCAAGGTACATGACAGGAGAAAGTGAACAAATTCACACTCTATCAAAGGAACCATCTTCTCGTGCAGTGGATTTGGGAGACAACAAAATTTATGTTGTTAGAGGCTTGGGATCAACTTCTTTGAAGCTAGAAAATGGAGCAAAGTTACATCTAAACAATATACTCTATGTTTAGGGTTTGAAAAAGAATTTACTTTCAATTTCTTTCTTTGAAGGTAAATGTGATAGAATTTCTTTTGTGAAGGAAGTCTATATAGAGTCATAACACCATCTCCTCAAGCCCTAGTTCACATGAAAATCAATCCCATTCATTTATGGCATAGAAGATATGGACATTTACATTATAAGGTTATTCCCTCTCTCAATCAATTGGAAAATGGCATACCTAGTATCAAAGAAGATTGTGAAGGAATATGAAAGGGATGTGCTTTGGGAAAGAATACAAGGAAACCCTTTACAAATAGTGAAACAAGGTCTAAGGATATATTATACCTCATTCATTCAGATGTGTGTGGACCTATGTCTGATAAATCACTTGGAGGTCATATTTATTATGTGACCTTCATTGATGATCAGTTTAGAAATATATGGCTCTACCTTCTCAAGAAAAAGTATGAAGTATCTGAAAAATTCAAGGAATTTAGATCTAAAGTGGAGACCCTAACCGAAAGAATAATAAATACTTTGAGATACGACAATGGTGGGGAATTCACTTCCAAATAAGCATGAATTAATGGAGCTCACTGTTCCCTACTATCCCGAACAAAATGGAATGGCCGAAAGGAAAAATTGGACAATTGAAGAAAGGTAAGAGTGTAAGGATGATTTCTCAAGGTTGATGCAGTATGGATGAGTGTTTCTTTCTGAAATTCAGGTTCTTCTGAAAGATGATTTACCAAAAGATGATTGACACATGCAAATCACCCATCTACAGGTTCGACATGAAGTCGATTTCCTATTGATTTCGATGTAGCTGCTGGTTTCACCTAGTTACATAGATCCTACCCGATCCTAAAATGTATACGAACAATGATTTTTTATCAAGGCATACCACAATTTCTATGGGGATAAGTAGTTGTGACAACAGTATATATACAAGATATAAGTCCTCATAGAATTCTTGAAAATATGACACCTAAAGAAGAATTCATAGGAAAGAAGCCATATGTGGACCATCTTTGAATCTTTGGGTGTCCCACCTATATCCACGTTCCAAAGGACAAACGAAAGAAGCTAGATTCTACAAGCATTAAAGGGATCTTCATTGGCTACAATATTTCTTCAAAGGAATATAGAATCTACATCAAGGAAGAAATACATATTGAAGTAAGTAGGGATGTTATATTTGATGAAAGTCATGCCTACAAAGATCTAAAGATATTCTTATTGATTATGATGACGAAGACATACCACTATTCAAAGAAGAAGAGAACCACAAAAATCCTACTACAACTCAAGAAGAAGGATAACAAGGAACAAGTGAGCCTATTCAACCTGTGATCATACCTGACACAAGGAATAGGCCAAATTGGTTAAAATCTACTCTTGAAGATTTCAAAGGACATGGAGCTCCGAAAGGAACTTTTAGAGAAAGAAAAAGACCAAAAAGGTATTTTGGATATGTTGCATACATGACAAACTAATAAAGTTTAACCAGCTACATTTGAAAAAGTTGCTCATCAAGAATTATGGAAGAAGCCAATGTAGGAATAATATCAATCCATCATGAAGAATGGGATCTTGGAAATTGTCCCTAGACCAAGTGACAAATCGGTTGTCACTTATAAATGGATCTACAAGATCAAGCATGTTTTTGATGGAAGCACAGACAAGTACAAAGCTATATTTGTTGCAAGAGGTTTCTCTCAAAAGGAAGGCATAGATTATGAAGAAACCTTTGCGCCTACTGCAAAATATACTAATATAAGATCCTTAGTTTCATTAGCTACTACAACGAGATGGAATATCCATCAAATGGATGTAAAAACATCATTCTTGAGTGCAACCATCGATGAAGAAGTATACATTAAACAACTTGAAGGATTTGAAATAAATAACAAAGGCACTAATGTTTGTAAACTCAAGAAGGCCCTATATGGTTTGAATCAATCTCCTAGGGCATGGTCTGCAAGAATGCATCCGAATTGGGCTCGTCAAAAGTATTGTTGATCCAAAACTCTATGTCAAAGTTGTGGATAATGATCTAGTCATTATTCTACTATATGTGGATGATATATTTATTAAAGTTGTAGAGAGAAGGATACAATAATCCAAGAATATGTTGGTAACCAAGTTTGAGATGAAGGATCTGGGACTGATGCCTTATTACTTAGGTCTAGAAGTATCACAGAAACCTGGGAAGATATATCTGGGGAAAGGAAAGTATATAATTAAGTTATTGTAGGAATTAGGTATAATGGATTCCAATCCCATGACTCCTCCCATGATCACCAATCTCAAGAATTTGAGAAGCTTTGACTCAAGTCTCATAGATCCTACCACCTATCGTAAGTTGGTGGGTTCTCTTATGTATCTGGTAAATACTTGACTATATGTGTGTGTGTGTGTGTGTGTGTGTGAACACTCTTAGTCAATTTTAGTTGGAGCCTCATCATGATCATTGGATAGTTGTCAAGCATATATTAAGATATCTATGTGTCCCTATACACCACTTCCTAAAGTACGACAATAAGGAAGTCAAGTTGACAGGTTTTAAAAATTTTGATTGGGGTCGCAGTGAGACTAATGGAAGAAGCACTACAGGTGGATGTTTTAGTTTGGGATATGCTATGATCTCATGGATGAGTATAAAGAAATATCTTGTTGCTTTGAGTAGTGTTGAAGCTGAGTATGTGGTTGCATGTGAAATAGGAAAGGAGGTTGTATGGTTGAGGAAACTTCTGTCAGGTTTGTTTGGGAAGCCTCTAAGTCCTAATGTGATAAATTATGATAATCAAAATAGCATTAAGATGTTTGAAGATCATTTGTTCCATGCAAGGATGAAGCGTGTCAACAATGAGCACCACTACATTGGAATCTTGTTACAAGATGGGATCGTGAAGCTACATATTCCCCAACTGAAGAACATGTAACTAATGTGTTAACAAAGTCTCTTCTTAATAAAATTTTTGAATATATTAGAAACATTCTTGGTTGGTTGATATTGCTAATCTACTTGATGACAAATGTTTAGAAGAGATTTGATGAGGCATCTTGTTACACAGTAATTTGTCACTGTCCCCGTTACCCCTTCTCTCGTACATTGGAGGACTTATTCTGGGACCTGTGAGAAGTGACATAACCTGAAAACTCCTGCCTTGTATCCCCTTGAGTATGTACTTCATATGCCCCGAAGACACCTTCTGCAAAATACCCATAAAAATAGCCCTTTTTCCATTGGCATTGTTCCACAGTGTATCACTCGCGCCAATGGGGGAAATCCTCCAAAGAGGGCGCACCAGCTGGCGCTCTATCTCAGAGTTGCACTAGCGCTAACCCAGTTGGGTGAAGTTTTTAACAAACCAACTTGTGAAGGTTCTTCCTAACCTATTCATGAACTGATTCCAGTTTGAGTTAGTTCAGTTG